>BPLR01005190.1:0-50355 GCA_021605095.1 Caerostris extrusa | reverse complement strand
AAATGATTTTCTTTAATTTTCCTAGTCCACGGATCCCTAATCTTAAAATCCACTGGTGCGCTTAAACACTTTTTCTTTATGTCTATTTCTGTTAATATTAATTGTAAGCCTCAATATCAGACTAATTCTAAAATCTCCCTCCCCCTTTTATGAGAAATTAGTGCATTTTCGTTCAAAGCAAAATGCACTGATGACATCTTACTGTGCCCAAAAAGTAAAACCAATTTTAAATTTAAATTTCCCGGGCATATGGAATTTCAATTTTCTTTTCTTTTTAGGTTGTTACGCGCATCCAATTTTTTATCATTCGTAGCCCAGTTGCATGAAGTATTTTATTGCCCATTTTGAAGGTAAGAACCACAACACCTCCGGTTTGCGAAAACAAGTTCACTGAAGGTTACGTGTTTATAGGTTAAGTGAGAAAGTAACAATATACTCGTGTGATATACGCTTAAATCACCCTCGAATCTACTCGTTTCTGAAAGTTGTGGTACTTACGTATTAACGGTACCCAGCGACAGTTGCGCCAATAAAAGAGCACGCGCTAATCGCAGCTACAGATTTGGCGGTTTTTAAGTGGCACCAATCTGTTCTATTTGTTTGCAACCTTAGTAGCTGTTAGATTAGCGACACTTTTGGAAAAACCGCCAAGTCTGTCGCCAAGGTACCGTTAATACGTAGGTACTGGGCAGTGACTGCAGCGTATTCTAACCATAGCATTTTGCCGTTACCCAGTGCATTATTGGGCCACAAGTCAGTGGTATCATTTTAGCCATTGGATCAAATGCGTAGGGCTTATCTTTCTTTTTATGTAATGATATTTTCTGTCTATCAAGTTTAAAACCGAATATTTTCAATTTGTATCTTCGTTTATATAATACAAGCACGCATAATCCTGCTTCAAAAAATAAAAACTTATTAACTCTTTATATCAAATAAATAACCGCCAGCAAACTTTTTCAATGGAATTTGGAATTTAATATAAAAACGCATAAAAGAACAATTTTAATCGAGAGTTCAAAACAATGATCATAATTATAATAATAGACTCAAGCGATAATAAATCCAGATGTAAAATATCAAAATGGTGTCAGATGAAAAGAACTGTGTTGTTATTTTCCATTTGCGATTATTTAACTAACGATCGGTGGGGCCATCTGGTGAGAATAAAACTAATTTTTGTTTGTTTAGTTAAAAATTACTAATAAGAATGTTTTCTCAATTTTTTTATACACATCAGATAAAGCAGTAGATCCATTTATTTTCTTGAACTTAAGTGCAATAGCATTTAAATAAGAAGAAAAAAAAAAAATTAGAATTTTTTGTAGTTTTACTTATTAGAACTGCGTTTTAAAAGAATAGAAAAGATATTAAAAAACAATCTCTTACCAGTTTAACTTAGAAACACAAATTTAAAAAATATATTTTCTACAAATAAGGGAGTTAAAAAAATCGCCTACTTTCATTTGTTTAAATTTAATGAGATTTCTGAATGTTTAATTTTATTTAAGGTGAAATTTGATTTTCTTAATAACAACAGACAATTTCTGAGACTTTTTAGGAAGCACGTTTTACATGTTTCTTTTTTATAAATTAATTTTTTTTTTTTTTAACTACTACCATTCTTTCTATAAACGTTGTTTGTTTTTTGTGAAGTAATTTGTTTTTCGGTTCTGACGCTGTCGGGGCGCACTTGCCGAAATCATATGTAACCAATTATTTTGTTTATTCATATGCTTATTTTTGTTCTGTTTACCTTTTGTAATTTCGATTTCATATCCTAATTTTATATTTTACCTTTTGGGTGAAGGGGAGAGGGCATGGTGTAACGGACACTTAATTGTACCGATAGCTTTTCGATCTCCTTGGCTTTTACTTTGTTTCATAGCAGATGTTTTCTAAATTTTCTGTCATTTAATTTAAGCAACTCATTTTGCGTAGTTTCTATTATTTTAAGTGGAGGTTTACTGGTTCTTAAACCACATTGAAACTCCGCAATCGTCGAATGTTGCCCTGCAATTTTCATTGAAATGTACGAATTTATAAATAACTTAAAAATGAATCGTAACTAGAACTATCTATAAATAACTATAATTTTTTTTAACTTTAAAAACAGAACGTTAGTATTATTTCGTAATTAAAATTCGCCAAACACGAAATGTCGTCAAATTCGAAAAACATTTAATATAAGTATGCCTAGTTGGTAACATTAATTTTTGAACGAATATTAATGAATTTCGAAAAAATTTCAATTAATCTAGGTCACGCAATAGAAATATCCTGCTAATTTTGGATAATTAAAACCGTGTATAGGGGAGGACATACACAAACTTTTCAGAAATATATATAAAGATTGATGGTCAGTCACACATCGAAGTATAAGTACTTTTGAAAAAGTTTTCGCAAAGTCGAAAAGATGGCACCACTGAGGAATATGACGGTTAATCACAATTAATGGTATTTCTTGGTAGATGAAGGGGAATTAAAAAAATATATATATATGTGTATTGAATTAATGACTCAAACCACTTTTCTGATTTCGCTCGTTTTTTACTTTAATCAATTCACATTTTAAAATTTTCATAATATCAAAAGCAGTGTAAATGGTGATATATATATACTACTGTGTCCAAAAAGTAAGACCAGTTTTCAATTTAAATTTCCCAGGCATATGGTATTATATATATATATATTTTCTTTTTAGATTGTTGGCACTGTCCTTGACATCTGTGTGAAATTTGACGCCAAATTATTCATTAGTGTTACGCTTGGTTTTGTGAGACGCTAAAAGTGAAAATGTCAATAAATAAAAAATTATGTAATCCCAAATTAGTTAGTCTAAATCTAATTTGGGATTACATAATTTTTATTGCAAGTGTACTAAGTACCAAAAATGTCTATAGTTAGACATTTTTGGTACTCTCATGTATTAACAGTACAGGCGGTTTTAAGTGTCGCCAATCTTTATTATTTGGAATAAAAATATTTTGAAGCATTTTGATTTTAAATGAAGTGTTTCATATATCTTATTATTTGGAACAAAAATTTTTAAGTGAGGATTGGCGCCAAATCTGTAGCTGCGGTTGGCGTAACTGTCGCCAAGGTACCGTTAATACGTAAGTACCCATTTTTAGAGAAAAATTGAAACATAACGGAGTTATTATTTTCGTGTTTACTATAATTTTTGCATGTAAACATAGATATATAATAATATTAAACGCACATTGTAAAGAAATATATAATAATTAATAAATATCTAAATATAAAAACGAAATAAAAATAAATAAATTATTAAAAATGTATTTTAATAATGCGATATTTGTTTCTCTACTCTTTCAATCAGCTTTTACAAATCGATCTCAATTTGGATATTTGCACATCGTAATGGGTGTTGCATCCGTTATGTTTGAGGCGTGACCTAAAAATTTCACAGATGTCAGGACAGTGCCAACAACCAAAAAAGAAAAATTGAAATATCATATGCACAGGAAATTTAAATTGAAAACTGGCCTTACTTTTTGGACACAGTAGTATATATATTTTCCTTATCCCACTTGGTCTAAAATGTTGCTATTTACCTGACCAAATTCATGAACCCGTGCTGTCCCATGGAAGGAGGACAGCGTCTGTTGTGATGGAGCACCCGTAGGTAGAAGTCTGGCTGGCTTGGCCGAATCGTTGAAGAAGGAGGGCAGTGTCTTCCGGAGAACTACCCACATTTGCGTATGGGAGTTTTCTTCCATACGTCAGGATCTCCCTCGTTTTTGAAAAGCGTCTACAACAAAGCCACCAGCAGATTGTACCTCAGCCCTAATGCTCACACAAGAAGCGGGCTTTGCCTCTGAGCCCCGATTCAGGCGTAAATAGTGATATAAAATGCCATAATTTCTCGTCTAAAATCCAGGAATTATCCATTAAAAATTTATTGGTGTAGATTATAAGCTGGTGCCAATCTGTATTTTTTTCTCAGTGGAAGTTTGAAACAAAATTATTTTTTAAGATAGTATGTTAGTGTGACAGAAATAAATTTATCACTTATACTTTAAATGATGCTACTTTTCTAGAAAGTTAACCCATTACAGAAATTAAAATTTAATTTTGAGAAATTTTATTAAATATATATGTGCAGAATTAAAAGTTTTGCTAAGTAATATATATATATATATTCTTTTAATTCTATATATATTTCTTTTATTTAAGATATATTTTTTATTTAAAATCTCAACAGTGTTAGTTTGGAAAATAGATTAAAACTAATACTACAAATTACCAGCCACCAAATTTTAAAAGAAGCTTGTGGTAACCATAATTTATGTATATGACAAATTTGAAAGATTCAGGTTGAAAAACTGTGAAATTTCATAAAATTTTAAAAAATAATTTTCAAATTTATATATAGATGGTAAGTCATGAATTAATATATAACTCTGGATAATATCAGATGAGAATTAAAAATGCTTACTGGTATGATAATTCATAAATAAATGCGGTAGGGATAAAATCTTTCTCCTCTATAACTCATTGATGGAAAAATTTCAGAATTTGTCCTTTTTTTGAATAAGGTTATTCATAATTTAAGTTTTTAATATTTCCTTTTCTACAATATTAAAAAGTTTTCCTGTATCCATTTTCACATTAATATTTGTTTAACTTTATTTATTCAAATGTATAGAATTAGTTGAGGGAATAATTTTAAATTGAATGTTCTTTTCCTTCTTATTATAGCAACATATTTTTTGTTTTATATATTAGTACAAATTTTAATCACTATTATAAAAACCATGCTTTAGTCATACATTACATATCAATAAAAAAAAAAAAAAAAAAAAAGCAAATCATGCTTTTTTTTTTTGTATGCTAAAAAATATTACCATGGGTAATAAGTTGATATGGATTATTAGCTAGAAACTATGGTCTAAAATCTTGAAGAAAAGAAATTTATTATATTAGGCATAGTATTGTTTGAGATAAAGAAATTATGTGTTTCATGCTAGCATGCTGAATATCTTTCAGAGGTGATTGTGAGGAGTACTACTGAAATTTTTAGATGTACACATTGTGGTTACTTAATATGTTGCATTTTAACACTGCTACAGAAATATGAAATATTTATTTTCAAAGTCAGAGGAATAAACAATTTTAGAAAAATATATTTACAAAACATGTAACATGAAATTTTAAGAATTTGTAAAGAGCAAATTTTCAGTGAGCAATCAATCACCCTCTAATCTTTTTCAGAAAACTTTATTAAATTTCGTGTAAAAATATAAACTTGGCAATTTCAAATATGTTTATAATTAATAATATCAATCTAATAAAACTTTCAATATTTTTATTCAGTCCCCATCCATTCTGAAAAAAAAAAAAAAAAAAAAAAAATGAAACTTTTAAAAAAAAAATTTATAATTAATTAATAATTTTCCTTGGGTGTGTATTTTTAAAAAGATTATCTAGATAAACAACACTTATAAACTATAGCATTCTAGACAAATTTGAAATTTCTAGAAAAAAGTACAGGAATATTCAATATGCCACACATTAATTAATGAAAAGTCTGTGAAATCAGCTGCCTTTTTCCCTATAAATATGAAACTATGTTTTTTTTTTTTTTTTTAATGTAGCAATTTAAATGATGATATGGACAATTTTTGCTTATAAAATATATCAATTTGTTGTTAACTTCTCTAAAAAGCTTTTTATCCCAAATGAAGATTTGCCAATAAAACAGTTATAATGCACATGCATAACTCTTTATCTTGCATCATTTATTAATGTAACATTAAATGGAAATCAAATGAAATACAAGTTTCAGCTGATGCTGCTTGTTGAAGAAAAGTTATAGTCGATCACTGATCATGTGCAAAATTAGCAATTGTCTAAACTGGATGGATTCAAAAAGAATGCTGTCATATGTGAGGAATTTTATTTACAATACAAAATTTTTAATCATTGAAAGAATAAAATGTAAGCTAAAATTGTAAAGTAGTTTTGTGCTGTGTACATCCGACTAGCACCCTAACAAGCAACTGATTTATCCATTTCCGCTGTTAAAACAGGCGCTTACTATTTATTCCATGCTATCTATGGAGACTACTTGAAATTTCATTTCTGATAAGGTTTTAAGGATGTACATCAATGTGATAAAATCATTTTATATAGAATAATGTCTTCCACAGGTAAAATCAGTATATTTTCATGTTATAAAAGAATTATTTCTTAATATACTGATCAGAACAGAAGAATTTTATTTAAGTTTTCCATTATACTTGTTCTGTTAAAATTTAATATCAAAAAATATTTTTATCTAGTTCTCCATAAACCTAACCTTCTTTTTTTGTAGGAATATGCAATTTTAAAATGAGATAAAAACAATTTATTAGAAAAAGTACAAAATTTCACATAAAATAAACTAAACAATACACTCACACTGGAAAAAAAGACATTATTTATATAAAAGTGATCTTTGTTCTCGATTGGTTTATCTGCCAGATATCTAATTCTTCATATTCTTCAATGGCTTCTTCAAACTGATCTGGATTGAAGCCCTTGGCTAAACACCGTTCTTGGGCATCAGCCATTTTAATAGTTCTACTGTTAGCTCAGATATCATGTCTCGGATAATGTGGAAGATCTGGTCAGTTGCTGTTTGAACTCTGGAAACAAACAAACAATTAGTTAGTAATTACAGTTGTTAAAAATGATTCCGGTTTTCGGTAAAGATGCATAAAATAATTGCTATCAATTATTTAATGCATCTTTTATAGATAATATGTTGTTTACTCAAATAATTCTCCTTCTAAAGAAAACAAATTTTTATTTTATTTTTTCATTGCTAACACTACAGTATTAATATTCAATTCAAAATGTTAATAATAGGTTTTGAAAGTAAATAATTTATTAATTAATATATGCTATTTGCCATTAAATCTTAAAGAATATCTTGTATTGTGCATAGAATATGCTAAGTATTGAAATAAATTAAACAGCAAAGAAATTTAATTTAGAAAAAAATCTTTCTAGTCTAAACATGTTATGAATTTCCATTATCTTTACATAGTTTCTTATAATGTATACTTTATTAATATCCACGGATAAACATTTTCTTTCCTTTTCAAATTTAATATCAACTGTTCTGTATTCATTTTTTAAAAATTCATTTTGTGTATGGAATTATTAATTTGATATATCTCGGTATGCATCCTTCATCTGTTCAAGATCCCCAGATTTATACCAAAAAAATTTTTTCCCATAAATAAAATTCCAATTTGATTGACACATTATATATCGTAAAGATTATGTAAAATAATTAAATAACAGATTGCCATTAACAAGTGAATTAGTCTACCCTTCATTGGCTTATCACCTAATAATTCCTTTTCACTCCTGTAGTATAGACCCTGTTAAGCACTTTCAAGAACAAATCAAATTTCCTAAACTCTGTAGCCAAATCATTTGGTGCATTGTTATCAACACTGGCTTCCTCTCCATGCCTAGCGGCCCAAGAGCAAAATGGCTAGAGCTCTGGCTTTTGGTACCACAGGCTTCAGGTACAAATCCTGATGGTGGCATGGATGTTTGTGAGTGGTTCGGAATCTACTTTAAACTGTAAGTCCCAGTCTGCTTAGACCTCGTGCACAAGATGACAGTAGAGTGACAAAAAAAAAAAAAAAAAAAAAAAAAAAAAAAAACATCACATACAGCAGTTGTTGTTTACTGATGGCCATGGACATCAGTGTATTGATATATAAGAGAGGTAAACAAGAGTAGCACATGATGTTGGGCCTACATTTTGATGGAGTTGCATTCCAAACAGTAATATGTCCATTTAGACTCATTTTAAAATGCACATATACTAACTATTTTCAAAAACAGAATTTTATAAAAGTTTTAACTTTAATTTACTAGAACATCAGCAATAGCTTTAAATTGGGAAGGTATTGTACGTTGATACACATGAACCTCATAATTTTAAAATATCAAAAAATCTTAGTATTTTAAAAAATAATGTAATTTAATTCAAGATAGTGATTATAGATATAACAATTGAAATAAATGATAGCATACCTTCCACCAAACTGCTGAGTTTGGTTAATAGAAGCTTTTGACATATCCAACAATCTAATAGCTTCATCAACATCTTGCTTCACGACAGATGGTCTTAAATTTAAACGAGCCTGAAAAAATAGTTTTCAGTTTTACATTTATTAATACTATCTAATATCATCATGCACTTATAATGAAAGAAATGAACTAATTATAGAGCATACATTTTATTTTAACAGAAAACTAATTACTAAGATTATTTTGTGCCACTTTATATACTCATATAATAACAAAGAATTTATTTAATCTTTTAATAGAAAAATGCATATGACTTTCACTTGCAAGATCAAGAGAAACTAGACAGTATAGAAGATATGTGTTACTTTTAACTTATATTTCTATACATTTTATATGTAAATCTGCAAATATTATTTCAAAAGCATGAAAAATTTGTTTAATGCATTTATTGTACAATAGGGTACGAGAAGATCTACCTAAATACCTGGTAACACTTTTTAGTGGCTAAAAGATCAAAATCATTGTTAAAAAATTTGTTTAGTATGTTTTGTTGTATTATTTTGTTGTTGTAACTGTAACTGTTCATGGAAATATATTTATTGTGCAATAAGCTAAATTAGCAACAGTTTTATAGAGACTCAACTCTTTTTATGCAAAGCATTTTTTTTTTAGCCTATTTGTTCACAAAATTCATGTGTCAGAATGTTATTGATTTTTACATTATCAAAAACAAACCATATAAAATATTTGTTTCTAAAATTTAAGTAGATGCTTTTTTTAAATTTATAATGTTAATAAATATCAATTATCCGATTAAATGAAAAATTATTAAAAAATTCAAAAACACCACAACAAAGTCAACGGTAGTCTATTTTTGAGTACCTGAGAAATAGGATCCTCGTACCTCCTGTCACATAAATAATGAATTAAATTTATTCCAAAAGGATTAAGTATTATAGAGAGAAATAATGAAGAATGAGCACATTGCTCAGAAATTTAACATGATGCAAAATAAGATAACCTATAGTTAGTTACAGAAAATCTTCAATATATACTTGTATTTATTTCTCAAAACAAACTGTGCTCACCAAAGCAGTAGCCAATCGTAGAATTCCAAGCAAGTTTCTAGCAGATGTGAAGGTCATGTCGCGGCTGTTGCGAGCTTCCTTTCGTATTTCAACATAGGCACTCACTAGATAATCAGTGAGATCTTCAGGTATAGTAGGTTGAATAGTGCGACAGTAAGAAACATAGCGTCGCATCAAATTCATTGGCATGGGATCAAAATTGGCTTCAGGTTGGCGGCAATGCATGTGGACTTGTGTAATGTGGTCAGCTAATCTGTGGAATTCACCATAAAAATTTTAATTTAAAAAAGAAACAGACAATTTAGAAGTTGGCATTTATGATCTAGATATATATATATACATATATTTAGTAATTCAATGCATAACAACATTTTACTTTATTAAGAAGGTCTTAAAAAGTTAAAATTGGAAACTATTGCTTTAAGGTAAATTTTACAGATTTTTATTCTTTAAAACTGGAAACTTTCTAGATAAGTTGGCATATACAGACCTAGCACAGGCCTTGAATAAAATTTCAGGACACTAGTTTATAAAAAAAAAATTATCTTCATATGTTAATTACAGGTTTTAAGCACAAAATAAGGAAGTATAAACACTTTTAATATATACTTTTTAACTAGTCATTTTTTTTTTTTACTGATATATAAAATGACCAAGTTTCAAAGGGGGTTTCTCAGACCTTTTAACTTTTGCTGATCTAGTTTTACAATGAAAAGTAATGATATTAAAACATTTTTTTTTTCTATTTTCATCTTTAAACAATAACTTCCTTACTTGCCCCCAATTTAAAATTATCCTTAAATGTTAAGAAAAAAATCTTATTGATACAGTTCATGATTTTGAACTTAAAACTTTTTATTAATTAATGGCTATTTTCTTTTTTTCTGAACATAAATGAATCCAGGCTATGCCCAAGTATATACTTTATAACATTATACACTTCATGATTTGGGAAATTAGATTTAAAAAGATTTATCACCATGATTGATTAATATATGTCATTTGATATATATCATAATATTAATAAGTTGTTATACATCATATCAGCAAAATGTATTTTTAAGTATCACTAGAGAAATCAGTTGTAAAATATTATTTGATACTTAAAAGTACACTGAGGATAACAAAAAGTATTCAACATCAGAAAGAAACAATTCTCCAATTAGTAAAATAAACATTATTACAACCTCTTAAAATTAATATTTTAACATAGATTTATTGACTTTTAATCTAATCAAAGAGAAAAAAATACAGTAAAATAATGAATAAGTGAAATATAATACAATTTTTGTAGTGTAAATGACAGGGAGAAAAAAAAAACCAACCAAAAATAAATGAATGAATTAATTAAAGTACAATAGATTAACTGATTAAAAAAAGAAAAGAAAAAAAGCTGCAAATGTTGCAATGTGAACTAATATTTTCTGCAGCAAATGATACTGTATAAATATGAAATTGGTATTTCTTGTGAAAATTAATTTGATTAACATGATAATATTAATTTACTAATGCCAATAAAACCATCTAGTTTAAATAATGCATATTGAATGAAAAATACAATAACTAAATAATATATTCTTGCAAATATTAAAAAACTTATGCATAGCACTTATATTTAAATTAATTTGATATAATGCAATAAAACAAGTATACTATAATTAAGATCAGGCCAATATTCCTTTTATCTTAAAACTTCCAATACATATATAACAAATAATTTATCTATATAAGCTACATGAATTTTCAAAAATTATTTTTATTTTATCCACTTTAAAATAAAATACTTAATTAAAGCATATGATTAATTTAAAATAAAAAGAATGAAATTTATAACTTCATATATAGAAAGAGAATGTATCAAGATATTTTCTTCCCTTTTAATTAGAATAATTTTTTTTTTACGAATGCAGGAAGTTAAACAAAAAATATTTAATTTAATCATTTCAATAACGCAAGAGGGAAAATAAACATTTAATTATTTTATACATTGGTATGAATTTCCAATTTTCATGAAATTTTTAAAGATAAAAAAAAAATGCTGAGAATACACAATACTTTTATATAGTGAACAAACTTTTAACAGGAAACATACAGACCTGCGATCATTTTCTTTATCAGGTTTATCTTGTATGAGCCACAGCAAGTCAAAACGTGACAACAATGCAGCTGGAAGCTGAATATTCTGTTCAATGGATCGTTTAGGATTATAACGTCCATATGCAGGATTGGCAGCTGCTAATATGGACACTCTGGCATTTAAAGTGGTCAATATTCCAGCCTTAAAACAAATAAAATATAGTGTGTCAACAACTTATCCAATAAAGTACAAAGTCAATCAAATAATAAGACTTAAAGCGAATAACTTATTTTTAATTATAAAAAACAAATTAAGGACATCAAATAATGGAATTAAGTTATTTATAATATAATACCAAATTATTGATTTTTGCAAATAACTGATTTATTAACAAAATTTTTTTTTTTAAATAAATATTTCATTGTTCTGTGAAAGCATTATTTTTTATGCCAATAAACTTTTCTATTCCATCAATAGGAAATGAAGTTAAGATTAATATAACATTTTAATTATTTAAATATGTTTTCATAATAATCATTTTATAGAAAACAGAGAAGAAAAAAAGACGGTTTTCCAGTTTTATTCTAAAATATATCACTAAAATATTACTAAATATCTCAAGTATTTTCTTAATATTTGGCACTGTACTTCTTAATAGTATCATGGAATACATTAAAAAAAATTAAGATAAATTTTATTACTTATTTTTTGGTTTGTTTATATACCCTTTTAAAAAAATTTAATTAGGATACCAGCATTTAAT
The DNA here is from genome assembly GCA_021605095.1 of Caerostris extrusa. NCBI lineage: Eukaryota > Metazoa > Arthropoda > Arachnida > Araneae > Araneidae > Caerostris > Caerostris extrusa. The sequence goes on along the minus strand of BPLR01005190.1, from coordinate 38,366 downwards.
AGATACAATTAGTACATCAGGTTTATTAGTAACATTGCTATATATACTTTTCTATCATTTGTATTTAAAACAGGCAACCTGCTTAGCATTTTTTGAAATTGCTTTATTATAAGCTATACCTTCAAATATAATTCATGTGCTTTTTTATTATTATATTTATCAATTTTTTAAAAGGTTTCTGCACTAAAGTAAATTTGAGAATTTAAAGTAAATGAATTAGCAGATGAAATTCTGTAGAAACTATAATGATTATAAATATTCACCTCTACTTTTAAAGGCTTTATTATTACTAAACAAATCTAGATAGGAAAAATTTCTTTTCTTTTAATAATCAATAAAGAAATTTGACTTTAAGATATTTGTATTTTATACTCTAAAAAAATTACCTTCAAATCTTGATATTAAATTATGGACAAAATTATAATCGTAATCAAATTATCAGAAATACATTTAATAAAATTAATGCACAGTGATTTAGCACAAACATCATAGAATAATATAAATAAAAAAAAAACTATGATAGGTAAAGTCACTGACTGCAAAACACTCAATTAATGAAAAAAAAAAAATATAGAACAATAATAAAACAAACTTTTTGCAATGGAAATGGTTTGCTGTTCCATAACTTCGTGAATTGCTGTTCTATCTGAATCCATCATTTTGTCAAACTCATCAATGCAGCAGATTCCTTGATCAGCCAAAACAAGAGCACCCCCTTCTAAGGTCATCTCTCCAGTAACTGGATCTTTCATGACAGATGCAGTCAAACCTACACCAGAAGAACCTCGACCTGTTGTGTACTGACCTGTACAATAATAAAGAAAATTTAGTTTTCATAATTTTGAATAAATCATAGCTAAAAAAAAGGTCATGAATATCAATAGAAAAAATATTAATGTCATTCTTAAATACAAGGTCTATTCTACTTACAACTAACAGTAATAGATACTCATTTTTGAAGACATTTTCAAATGGATAACATGAACAGTTTGAAACAGCCAGTGTGAAAATTTCAGAACAGAATCACTTCCCTCTACCTGTTGGGAGGGACTACTTAAGCGAGGTATTGTCAGAGGGACAGAATTCATGCAAGTTGTATTGTTAGAAACAGCTCAAAGAGAACTAATTTATAATGTAATGAAGTTGATTAATAAAATTTTTCCATTGAACCAGAGATCTTTAGTACAATTCAGCATGTGGAACATAGATATATCTATCAATTTTTGCAACAAAACTTAAAAAATTACAGAAAAGGGCTTCTAAATAATATAACAATCATTTCATTCATTAACTTAATAATGTTACCTTAGGAATACTAAAAATTTCTAGTTTGAATGGAATGTTGTATTTGTAAAATCTTGGGAACTACTCTAATCTTTTAATTCTTAGATTCACTGAAAGCTCCTGGGATTCCTTAATGATATTGCAATGCTTTTGGAATTCAGTTTTTCTCTAACACTATCATTTTTCTGAAGGCAAGACAAAAAATACTATAATAATAAGCTATTTTTCTTTATCTATTAGGTATTCAATATTTAGTTAAAATGTATGACATTTCTATTATGGCACGGACAGTATAAGAATGTTAAGTGTAATAAATCACTAACAGAAATTATAGGAGTTTTCATTAAGCAGTTAAAAGAAATTAGAGGATGATTTCAAATATAACAATACCACTGCTAATCCTTTCTCTTTTCATTGCCAATATTTTTTTTTGTACAACTTTTGAAGATATTGCAAGCAATTTCACTTTTTGCAATATTTTTAAATGGCAAAAATAAAAGAACTTTCTTGCTAACCCAATATATACTTAAAAATAGTTTTATTACTAAGTTAAACCAATTAAAATAGTAATGTTAATTAGGTATAATGGTTTAGATATTTGATGTATGCTTTTCTTTTTAATAAAATTTAAACTCGAATCATGCATGAAATGTTAAATTTTTTTTTCTGAGATAGTAGTATAAATTCTTTATCCCTTTATGTTAAACATATACAAGACTGGTACAAAATTTTGTTAAATGCCTTTATTTAATTATTTTCTTAATTATATAACACTGAAATACAAAATTCAAGAAAAGTAATACTTACTTCTTGGTGCCAAACGATCAATAAAGGATAAAAGCTGTGATTTAGCAACTCCGGGATCTCCCATTAAGCATATATTGATGTTACCTTCGGAGAAAAACAATTTCAAAACAGTATGCCTAATGGTAAAACTTAATTTAATATTAATTAATTGATATAATAATCATTGAATATTGATTAATAATAATTAAATTAATATTGACTCCAAAGATTTTTGTAGTTGAATTGTATAATTTATAAATCACTTAAATAGCCTTTATATATAAATATATATATATATATATATATATATATAAATATATATATATATACACACACACACACACAACTTAAAAGAAACCATAGATATAATAAAACATATAAACCAGTATGTGCATAATTTAATTAAGATATAGATATATTATAATAAATTTTGCATGGTTAAAATTACAATAAGTGCTAAAAATATATATAACTGGTTGCTTGATATATTTTATATTTAATTTCTTAAAATTAATTAATAGCTAGTTTTAATTTAAATAGTAAAATTATGGCAAACTTCATTACATAAAAGCTGAAATGAAGAATATTAAAATTATAATCTTTTAACTTGGAAACATATACAAACTCTGTAGGGCATTCAAGTAATATTTACCTCTTATTTTCATGCCATTTGGATTTCTATCAACACCTCCAACCAGCAGTAATAATAAAGCCTTTTTAACATCATGGTGACCAAAAATTTCAGGTGAAATACTGCTAGCCATCATATCATAATTGTAAGTATCTGGGAAAAAAATGATAACATTTTTAAAAACATTAAAAATAGCTTGCTCACAACACATAATTCTGTATACAAGAATAAATTATATGTTTTTCAAATTAAACTTTTTGTTATCAGCAAGCTACAAACAATAGTTAAAACAGCCACTTTTAAATATAGATATTATTTACATCCATTTAGATAAGATTTTCATGATCAACAAAATGTTTAATTAAAATTCATTATTTTCATACAGAGACAGCTTAAAAATAACTTGAACTTCATACATCTTAACTGTACATATCATGATAATAAAGTAGCCAAATTTCAGTTAAATTACACATCAATTAAATAAGATACAATTTTTTCCTTCAATAAATGAATTTAAAGATAAAATGTTACATAATAAAAAATGAAACCAATTTTGCTTTTTAGATAAAGTTCTGGCTTTCTTTCCTATGAACTCTTACAACTTGAATAAAAAAACTCACAAAATTAACATACTTTTATCATATACAGAAAATTTTTGTTTTGTACAATAGAATTTAATGTACATACTTAAAAAAATTAATATTATTCCTACAATTTCAAATATTTTAAATTTTTCTTCCATCTATACCAAAATTTCTATAAATTCTCTAAAATAAATTATAAATATTTTGCAACCTCTGTTGTGGATATTTTTATTTTTAAAAGTTTGGTGACAAAAATTAATACATTATTGAATGTATTATGCAGCATTACAATACTCTTTTGCTTCTAGAATAAAATTTCCACTTTAAACAGCTTTATTACCTGTCTTTCATTTAACTGTGAATACTTCTAACTTTACTTACATTATGCTATATATTAGATAAAACATTCTAAAATTTATTAAACTGAACAGAATGAGATGGGCCGGTCATCTCATGAGAATGGAAAACGATAGAGCTGCTTTGAAGGTTTTCAATGTAATCCCTTTTGGACAATGACCAAGGGAAGTCCGAAAAAGAGATGGGTCTGATTAGACTATCTTCATCGTTAGACTCTGACTTTAATGTTATTAAGATAAAAAAAACTGGAGGACCACAGCCAAGAGGAGAACAGCCTGGCTGGAACTTTTTAAAGAAGGCCAAGGCCCACAAACGAGCTGGCGAGCCAGTTATGCTAATATTATATTAATGTATGTACAGAATAAGAGGCATTATATAAAATTTTAACAAAAGGGATTTTAATGACTAGATAATGAAGAATTTAATTATTTTTTTTTAAATGATTCAATGCAAAAAAATAAAATATGTTATTAGCAAATGAAATAATTAAATTACATTCAATAATCTTGAAGTTCTTTATAATACACAATAAATCAATTATTTTAAGATTAAAATTTTATATCTCAACAATGTATGTAACTTTTTTAAAAACTCTATATATTGGGAATCATAACAAAATGCAACTTAATTATAACAAGAATCATAACAATGATTTTCCAAAAATTACAATTGCTTATAATAAATGAGTTTAATAAAACTGTCTTCATGATTTTTTTTTTTTTATAAGTAAATTGGAATAAAAAAACACTTAACAATTATAAAAATATATATATTCCTTCATAATATTGGTTTTGTTAATAAATATGAGCCATGTGAATTTTAGCAAAAGCTGTGCTCATAATAAAATATTATAAAAAAGCCACTTACTCAGAATTTCTTCTGCTTCAGCTTGAGTCAATTCACGATCCTCCAACTCATCATCTTCTGTTTTGTTCATTTTTTTACAATTCTCTACAAAATTGACAAAGCATTTTATAATTTTTTTTTTTTTTTGTATTATCACTGATAAAATTGCATATATAAATTAAATTAAATGCTCCGTTTAAAAACTTTCAATTAAAAATTCTTAAGTTAATTTTATTTAAAATTAAAATGAATGTATTTATATATCAATGTGAAACAATAAAGATATTCTATAAAAATAAAAACTCCTACAAAATACACTGAATGTCCTATCAATGAAAATTTTAAATAAAATATAACTATTATTTGAAGTTTTACAATACTATACTCTATAGCAGGGGTCTCCAAACTTTCCAGCCTTAGGGACATACTGTTTACTCCAGTAAGTACCAAGGGCTAAAAATCATTTTAATTTTTCTGCCATTATCTATAATTTCCAGTTAATTGTTATGCTTAAGTTAAACTTTCTGAGTATTATGCTTGTCACTAAGCTTTACCTAGCAAGTAAATAAAACCAAGTTATCATCATTCTGTATTTTTTTATCCAACTTATTACATCAACAATAAGCTTTTCGCTCGTGAGGCGGGTTGATGACACTGGCGGGTACTGGCGGTTTGGCCCGCGGGCCGTAGTTTGGAGACCCCCTGCTCTATAGCATCAAAACCTTAATTTCTTGGTGCATGATTTTTTTAAAGAATGTTTGTCAAGTGCCTAATTTAAAGTAATTTCTTAATAAGCTTATAAAAGAACAACTATATTTGAATATCACTACAACGATTCTTGAAGGTTAAAAGGACAAATTCACAAATAAATTTTTAATAACAATTAACAGCAAGCATTACACAAAACATACATGAGCTTCCAAGAAAGTATCAGCTAGCAATCCTTGAGACATTTGTCTAAAACCAGTTCTGACAATTGGAAGATATACACCAGTAATACTGCAGTGGTCTCCAGGTAGAACAAGTCTCGTCAGTTCACCTTTAACATGGACAGTCATTGTACGAGGAATGTTACCTTCTGGAACTTGATCACTCTGAAAAAGCAAGAATTAACTTTATAATGGTGAAAGAAGATAATATTTGTTTTCAATTTTATGCATTAATTTTCAACAATTTAAATGAATTTTCAAAGTAGAATATGGTTAAATAAAACACTGCTTATTTCCGAATATAAGTTGAAAGTGCACTTTTCCTCAAAAAGTTTTACACGAAGCACAAAAACCCATATATATAGGAGAAACCCATATATATAAACCTCTTAGGTTATGGGTTTATCCCATAACCATTAAGAGGGATTCTGTAACATACAAACATGTCACTATGCAAGCAAGTGAAACAAGTAGAAAATTTTCAATCAAATATATATAAAGTAAGAAGCCATCGACCATAAATATAACTCTGAAAATTAATTTCCATTTACCAATGTTACTTTTATGTTATATAAGTCAAAAGTGCATTTTTCTTCAAAACTTTATACAAAGTTCAAAATCTATATTTACACCAAAATTGAGGTAACATTAGGATTCTTGTAACATTCAAGCATATCACCATGAAAGCAAGAATGTTGCCAAGCTAGTGAAATAAGTAAAATATTTTCCAATCACATAGTCGTAAAGTAAAAAATGCCAGACACTATCAACCATAATTATAATTCTGTTAAAGTAAGTTTCCTTTTCCAATGTTATTTTCATGTGTTAATTACTTACAACATTCTATTATTATTATTTTTGGTGTACAGTTTTGTATTTTCCCATTAACTGGGGTTTAAATTTTGTCAATATCGGATTGGATCTGACAACAATTTCGAAATAAAACAACTCATTCAGTTCATTTTTTAAAATTAATTTTATAAACATGCTATATTTAATGATTAAATGCTTGCACTCAGCTAACACAAAAGCATCTACATTTTTACAAGAACAGATCCATATTTAAGCCAACCCACTTTATTTAACTTTAGAAAAGGTTCTAAAAATTATGGCTTATACACAAAAATATACATCAAGTAAATATTTTTATATTTTAGTGTTTGAAAAACTTTTTTTATAATGATCTTCTTATAAATTAGTATTAAAAAACAACTGACAAACAAAATATATGTGTTAAAAAATAATTTTTTTTCCCAGCAAATTTATAAAGGTCTGTTTTTTTTAGAATAAAAATAAGTATTTTAAGATATGTTTTTGAAAACCAATACTCTGTGAAGGGCACAAATTAGATTTAATCAAAATCAATGGTATTTAAACTACATTCTGTGGAAACTTGGTTTCCACATAACATCATCAAATGATCCCCAATTTATTTTTTGTAATAATATTTGTTGTATTTAAAAAATAATAAAATTAATATAATTTTTATTCTACACCAAATTTTGTTTGTGAATAATTTTTAAGCAGAAACAGGTTCTATTAAATATTGCAATACTTAAAAATAAACAGTTTAAGAAACTTTTGAATAAAGGTTCAGAATCTGTTCTAAATTAAATAATTTACCCATTTAATTAAACAAAGGAAATTTAAAAGAGAGTAGAATAGGTGAAAAAAAAATTCTATTAAAACTAAATCTGGCTAAAAGTAGAAAAACATTTAAAAATAAAATCTACATTAATTTATACATATTTTTAACATACATTTCATTAAGTTAACTGCAAGGCTCTTTACACAAATGAATTAAATAAAAAAATAACAATAAAAATTAAATGAAAAAAAAAAAAAAAAAAAAAAAAAAGAATTTAATGAATCTAAAAAAAAAATTAAATGAAACTATTTTAAATCCCAGTAAAGTAATGGCTTCTATTATTAGAAAATACATTTAAAAAAAAAAAAAAAAAAAAAAAAAAAATTATCATTTAATAAATAAGACTTTATAAAATGTTTATTTGTTTACACAAAAAAAAAAAAAAAAAAAAAAAAAAAAAAATTGAGCAACTCACAAGTTCTTGGATTTTGATTTCTTGAAACTTGATAAACTTTGACCCACGAGTCTGCAAATACAGTCTGCCTCCAGATTTCTGTAGTCGACAGGTTTCACTTTCACAGTTAATAAGAGGCATGAATGACAAAGAATTAACCTAAAATGAAAACATTTCTTTGTGAAGTAGAAATAATATTTGTAGTAGCAGTATATATACTGTTTCCGGTTTATACTCTTAAAAAATGTCATAATTAATATTATTCATCAACAATTTTTAATAGGGATCTTTTAAAAATTATTAACAAAATAATAAATAAAACTAATTTATAATACTTTAAAAAAATGAATAACATACACACAATAACCTGATAATTAGAATCGAAATTGTTAGAAACAACATTTTGAAATTTATGAAACATCAATAAGTGGGGAAAGCTATAGCAGGAAAAGCATTGGATATATACAATGACTTATAATAATATTATAAATAAAATGTTACATTTTTAACAATATTTATGAAAATCAATAAGAAACATGCTAAAATTTATTAACTGCTTTTTATAACAACATAATATAAAATAAAATTATCAATTCTTAACATAAAAATTAATAAAATTCTAAAGGATTTCCCAACTTGTAATTTCTAGTTTATTATTTAAATTAATACATCTATTTTGATATGACTAAGTTAATCCTTCGACTAAATAAAATCAAATTTGTTCCGCATTATCAGTTAAAATAATAGTATTTGATGAAATTTGTTCTTGTGAACAAATTTCTTTAAAAAAAATATTAATTGATAATAATTTAGAAAATAATTATCATAGGAAAATATTTAGTTAATTAATTTCTCCCATGATGTATGGCTAAGGTGATTCAGAAAAGGAGTTTGGTTTGTCGCTCTACGGTCATCTTGTGCACTTAGGCTAAACAGACCAGGACCTACAGTTTAAAGTGGATTATGAACCACTACAAACATCCATGGCACCCCAGGACTTGAACCCAAAACCTTCAGAAAAGGGGAGATTCAATAAGGAGATTGCAAGAAATGATATACCTTTTAATACCTTTCTAAGAATGCAGTACTTTTGTAAAATTCCAATTGAAAATATGTCAAATTTCAAAAAAGTATACCATAATTTTTTTCTGTCACACAGAGCTGCTCAGAAAATACTTAAAATGACAACAACTAGAGTAGTGTTTATAATGTGATACAGTTCCATGTATGAAAAACAAATTTAGGACAAATTGTTGCTCTTGTATTTGGAATACATGTTTTTATTGTCCTGGAAAGGAACATCTTAATAGCACAAAGACAGGATATCTGACAATCCTTGCACCCCCACCAAACATCTCAATGAAAATGCTTTTATGAGAAAATACATTTTTTTTTTTTTTTTTTACAAATAAAAGTAAGAACGAGGAAAAATGATAATAAACAAAGAACAGGACAGTGCACTCAAGGAAAAAAAAAAAAAAACTATTTGAAGTCAGAATGTTTTAATAATTTTTTTTTATTATTGCTAATGTAATTTTCTCATAACAGTGATTTTCAAATTTGCATGCACCTTTTCTACAAAACAGTTGTATATACAGTTTTAATTTTCTGGGCTAGAAATGTCTTTATGCACTGTAATATACCAAAATGTGTTTCTATTAACATCAAATTTAATTATACATATAAGCCAATTTTTAAATTTCAAACAATAAAATAATGCTTCTGGCTAAAATAAAAATAAAAAAAATTATATGAACAATTTCCCAAATGCTAATTTCAATATTTGTACATTTAAAACAAAAAGGAACTTCATAATTTTAAGAATTTTAACATTGCCTGCATAGGAAGGAGGAGGATTATGATTGTATATATATAAAATTGACTATGGCTATATACATGAAAATAAAGTATTATCATTATAGAAAAAGTATTGCAATTCGTATTTCATTTTTAAATACTAAAATTTATGAGGAAATGAAAGAAAAAAAATTCAATTTCGTTTAACACTATAAAATTGTCATGGAAAATAATACACAATAACAAAAATATTTAAAATTTAACTGAAGAATTAATTTGTAACTCGTCAACAGCCAATACCTTCAGTTTTACATGCAAATTACTCTTTTATTAAAAATATTTCAGGGCTCTCTCATAGATTGTAAAATAAATTAATGATTGCCAATGTGTGATGGTTTGACCATTGCAAATGGCAGTAATTTTGAGCACCACATGTAAGATTGTGGAAAAAGGGTTTAATAAACTTGTTCTGTAATCATATCCCAAAAATAAAGAAGTGTGTTCTTCCATATTTTACTTGCTTGTGTTCATTCATTCAACATTTTCACCTACATGCTCTAATGCAAAATTTGATTCTGTATGCCTAGCCTACCCTTTAAAAACGCTTGTTGGAATTCTTTCAAATTCACTTATCCATCTATATAACATTTTAGAACTTTTAAAAAAGAAAATTAAGGAAAAAAAAAAAAAAAAAAAACATTCAGTAACTTTTTATAAGATACATATAATTCATAAGAAATATTAGTAGAGAAATAAATTAACACATAAAAAATATTAAACATAACTAACAGTAATTAAAAAAAAAAAATGATGATCAAGGTCTTAAAATAAAGATAGAATCAATGTTTTGCAGATTTTTCTAGTATTATTCCCCACCCCTCTTTTAATGGGTACAATTCAGATTTTTCAGGAAATTTTAAACTAAATTTTACTTTTTAAATATATTTTAAAGCAAGCAGTAGAGGTAAAATCTGAGATTCAAATATATATATTATATATACATATCATTTGAAAAATTCGATAAGTTTTGATTTTTTAATATTAAAAATAATACATACAGTTTTGAATGTTTCAGCACCACACTGATCACAAGTGTAAGTTGAAACTACGAGCATTGGTTTGACTTCCGTGCATCGAGTAACAATGCCTCTTACGGTTATCAATTTTCCTATATGCTCAGCTTTTTACTTCTCGCACAGAAAGTTGATCTTTTTCGGATCTGTTCTTGAAATATATTTCACTAGAAAAACAAACAAAAATGAGATAAAGAAATAAACCTTCAAACAAATTTTACAGAAGCAAGAAATTTTTAATACATATTTTAAAAAATCCATTGTTTTTTAAAATTACCATCAAATTGGTGAGTGATTAATTAAAATAAGGCTTTTCTATTCTATAATTAGATAACAAGAGTTCATCTATCTTTTTTTATTTTATTTTAAGCAATAGGACTAATTCTCATATATTACTGCATTCTATAAAAACATTAAATCACATCCAGAAAATAAAATGAAAAACTTAATGATATAAAATAACATTAAAAAAAATAAAATATAAAATCTTTTATTTTTTATATAATTTTTGTCAGATACTTTTAAAGCATTTATGTCACTATGCAGATGCAAAAACATTAAGCAAAATGATTCTCATTGTTTGGCTTTTTAATATTCACTGGTTGAAACACAAATATATATGTCAATACCAAAAGAGTTGCACATTTTAATGGAATATCTAGCAACAACTATAGTGACTTTGATAAGCATAATTTTAAAACGAAACATGCTTTTGGTAATCCAATTAAATATTAAATCGAACATTCACAATAGTTGACTTGGTATTATTATAAAACATGCATATATGACCTGGCATTACCCATGTAAAGAAAATAATATATATTTATTTTTGTAAATTTTATTAGGAGGAAAAATTGAATATTAGAATTTCAGAAGATTCGTTTCTATTTTATCATTCTGCTGGCTTTTATTTTTGGGTTTTGCAAATTTTCTTCAAGTAGATGTTTTTTTTTTTTGGTGGCATCTTCGAAAATTACTCACAATAATTCATTTTTTTTTGAAGAACTTAAAAGAACAAAGAAAGTAAATAACAAGTTTCAAAATTAAAGATCCTTTTTTTCTCAAAAACATACCCAATAGTACTGTAGATATGTATAATAAGTACATCATGACATCATTTTGAATTGTAATATATAACACCAATACAGGCAAGCTAACAATGTAAAATTGTCCTACAGGTCTGTTATGGTAGTTTTACTGCTTTTTTTTAATTTAAAAAGAATTAATTATAATTTCATAAATTATAGCAGCTACATAATGACTGTGAAATAAATAATAAGCGGTTAAAATTTTATAAAGATCAGTTGAAGGGTGTGGCGGTCCATAGGGAACATAGTTTCAATTTAATATATAAAAACTAACAATGTAGCATTTTTAAAAAATAAAGAGAGAAAATTTCATTAAAATAGGATTCATTTAGAGATTATAAGTAACTCGATGTAGAGGTGATTGTGGGTACTATTGAAATTTTCTGAAATGCAAGTATCGACATTTTAAAAACTGTACACAGAACAAATTACAACCACAACAAGCATTTCCTGCAGAATTGTAGCATAAAATTTGAAAGTAATATATGGTCTACTTAGAATGTTATATTTTGGCAATGCCTACAGAAATCATTTAAACCTTTCAGAAGAAAACAGAAATCATTGGGACTAAGCAGATATAATTTTTCAGTGTATGAAATAAGAAACTTTTGAAATATAACAGCTTTACAGAAAACCTGATTACCATGTTAGCAATACTTATGCTGAAATTATTTATTACAGGTATAAAAATTTTGATATTATATAGGAAACAACAGTTTAAGAAATGCATTTAACAGTTTTATTCCAATTATAAATTTAATTTTCCAGCAAGGGAAAAACTATCAGAAGTAAAAACGGAATAAATTATTATATTGATTACTCATATGAATTCAATAGTAAAATTTTGAATGGACACACGATACCAAAAACTGCCAATTCTTAAACAGTTCCCCTATTAAAAAAAAAACAAGCTAAAAATTCCTCAGTAATTAATATATTTTCCACTTAAAAATAGTTTAGAATATTTTATTTAAAAATAATAAATATACTGGTCAGCATATAACTCTTCCCTGTATAAACAATAGTCGATTTTAATGGATTCTGCACTATTATACCCAAATTATTCTGATGCATGCCATTTATTTTGGGAGAAATGACTGCTTTCAAGTTTAAATTGTAGACTAGGTTTATATTTAAAGAATTGTTATTTGCCAAATGTTTGTCCAAAATTAGAGGCTTTGCACAAAAATTGTTTTAAGGTTCCAAGTGTATTTCTGTTTTCTATTTTGTGTTTTTGACTACGATGAATGGTGGTTGGTGGCAATGACAAAAACATGGAGTTACCAGAATTGATATTTGTCCAACTCTTGCACAGAAGACCATTTATTTCACTTTAGAATTAAATTTTACCTGGCATTAAAAAAGCTGTCCTTCATTATTATAAAAATCACATCTGCATTCATACATGTTTTATCTCAAGTGAAATTACAAAGAAAAATTGTGTAGTATCCTAGTCAAAAGAAAGCACGTATATTTTCCATAACATATCTATTAAGTGGGAAAATAAATCTTGGTCTTATTAAACAATTTTTTTGAAAGCAATAAATACAGAATGAAAAATATCTGTTTATTTGAATGATGATTTCCATTCATACGTGAGGAAAAAATAAAATAAAGTATTTCTGTAGGATCTCCTAGTGTTTAATCGTTCACAAATCTTGATTTCATAAACAAATTAAATGTTGATGAGTATGCAGCTTACGATGCTTTTAAAAGCACACATAAAAACGTTTTGGAGAATAATATCTTAAAATAAAATGATGAAAATCTATTTTTATTTAGGATATTAGGTTGAAATATGAGTCTAAAACTTTATTTTCTACATTCACCGGAGCTTTTTCTGTATAACAAGAGAAGAACTTTTGATGAACATGTAAAAGATTTAAATCAAATGAAAAGATATATAAAAGATGGAGTGAAAATGTAATAACGAAAATACTTACAAACGACGCAACAATTCTGGTGGATATTGATTTTTAGGATCCCTATATTCACCTTCTGTATGATTCGTAGCATCCATTTTCAGGCGATGCTGAATATATACATCTAGAATATCTTTGGGACCAACCTAAGTGATGAGCAAAATAATATTAAATCATTTACTTTTTTTGATAAGATTTATTAGGAACTGATTCATAACATTTCTGCTATTATTATTGCATTATATTATAGAGTGCCTTACATAAGTTTTCCCATTTGTGAGATTTCTATTAAAATTCTCAAGGGGATAAAAACCACCTCGAATGTTTCATCGTGGCTACATTTAATTTTTAAAATATCTTCTCAGTCATCAGATGTAAACCTGTTCAAACAAATTAAAATTAAAAAACATAAATTTTTTTTTTTAAAGCAATAACTATATCCATAATACAAGAAAAATTAAACAAAATAGGTCCCAAATTTACCAAGAAATTAAGTTTGAATATATACTTTAATTATCCAAAAGTTTTCTTCAAACTCATGGCTATCCAAATAAATACTAAATAAAGCAGTTCAAAAACTTTATCACCATGCGTTATTCCATTTATAAAGAAATTATTCTAAATAAATAAAATAAAATGTAAGATATTTTTCATGCTAAATTATTTAACAGCAATAAATTATTTGATTTTATAACATTTTTATATAAAAATTTGAATAAATAACACATCTATGCCAAAACTTATGTGAGGCACTGTATAACAAAATATAAAGCAAAACCAAAAATCACGTAAAATAATGAAACATCTCAAACTTTTAATCCTTGTTTAATAATGTAAAATTCTTTCACATACCTCCTTTTTTAAACATTTTTTTTAATCATAAAATGTCATAGAAGTTTATGGAATTAATGTGACATCAATAACAAAAATAAGAGAAAATTATTTTTAACTGAAAATCTATTCAGTATTAATTGAAAAATTATATAATCACAAATCAGAATTAAAAGATATCCTCAGTCACGATAAACTTATATGTATATTAAAATATTATAGTTACTAAAATATTATTTAATTTCTTACAAGAGAAACAAACATTTAAATGTCATTTGGTGTGCAATCATAAAATTCCTTTAATTAAAAATTTTTTTGTTATTGACTTATTCTGATAACAGCTAAAGATAAATAAAAAAATTAATGTTTTTGTGTGAAAAATAAGGATCATTAACAATTTTAAATGTAAAATTGATTCTTATCAATTAGAAGGTAATTTTTAATGTTCACAAAATTAAGTTTATACTTTATCTAAAAAATTTCCATGTTTTTTTTTTTTTTTAAAGAAAGTTTTTCATACACAAAAAGTAATTTAATTTGAGCAAGAAAATCGGACACCTTTTATTTTAAAACTTATCACACCCCCATTAGTTTGAGTCACTATATTCATTTCTTTTTCAGATACTATACATTCATAGGAAATTCACTTAAAAATTACTGTATATGTTATTTTAACAAATTTACCTCCTGAGTTTTATAGTTAGGCAGCATTTCTTGAATAACTTCTCCAAACAATGTTGTATATCGACGAGCATTATGGATGATGGCGTCACACAACTCTTCAAACATCTCAGCTATATCATCAAGGTCAATTGTCAACATTACTTGCTCACGATGAGCCAGTTTGGTCTATTAAACAATAGAATAAAATGTGAATAACATTTATAATTAAATTAAGTTTACTTGTATTATTATATCTAATATTCTGTTAATAAAGTATTATTTGTAAATAAAAATTTTATGTATATTACCTTTAATTATTAAAATAAATATAACAGCATCTTTAATTCAGGAAAATATTTATAAATAAAATACATTGTCATTTGATAACTTCTGTTGTATAAGATAAATTCAACAAAATCTCTTTGTATAGCAATTTTATTTATTACAAACTGTAAAATAAATTGGATATATTAATGTATATTCATTTCAATAACATGAATTTGTTTACTTATTTTAAAAAGGTTTTTGTCTAAGGACTAAACCTTTTATTTTTAAATGTAACTATTGTTACTACATTGCCCATTATTTAAATAATGACAAAAGTCTTTCTTGTTACAGACCCATTTTAATTGATTATATAGTTTAGATGCCAGTTATATGGGGTTGATGATTGATTTTGAGACCATATAGAAAGGAAATACTCTTAAAAAATGACACTTGATAATAATTTATTGAATCTAATTGTTAAAGACACACTTTTATATACGAACAAGGAATCTAATACTTTGCCTTTCTTTTCAATCTATAAATTATAGGATGATATATTAATTGTTAATCCTGAAAGGCCTGTTGCTTACATTTAAAAATTTTTTCAGATATAATTTTAAAAACATTTGGTTTATTATATAAGCAACATTTCATAACAAAATAAGGCAACAAAATATGACCAGGACTACTATATATTTGATTAAAGCATACAATCTTAATAATTAAGTTTGAAAATTCATATTTTCTCATACATCAGATATATGCTTAAGTGAAAAGTATGACAGAAATTTTTTTATAAAATTTATATAATAATTAATAACTTCACATTTAAATTAATGACTATTTAACATAGAAACACAATTATTTACTATTGCCATCTATTAATTTTAAAACAATAAAAATAACACTATTTATAAATAATGAATGAAAATATTTAAATAAACGATGAGAACTTATTGTACAAATACCAAAACACACACATTTTATATATAAATATACAAAGTATCTTTATATTATTTAACAATAAATTTTATAATGTTAAAAAATACCACTTTCATTTTAACTAAGTTGACAGTAAAATAAACTTACTAGTTGAAGGCCATATTTAATATATTTTTTACCAGTAGAATCATGCGATACAAAACCAGACAAAAAGTCCACGATTTTTGCTGAAAAAAAAACAATAATTTATTTTATAACACATTTTAGAAAAATATGGTAATAACTAATTTTAAGAGGCAATTTCAGCAACTTTCTTCTTGTTGCCTTGTTTAAATGTTTAAGTATAATTTTGGTTTATTGCATAATAAATCCTGAAGCTACGATTCTTGAATATATATATATATATATAACACCTTAAAATTTATTCTAAAATAAAAATGTCTTAAGAAATTAAAAGAAAAGACAATTTAATAATATTTCTAAATATCCGTAAGTAATTAGAAAAACAAAGATTCAACAACAAATAAAATGACTTTTGAAAAGGAGTAAAATAATGCTTTCCACTAAAAATCAGAAAAACTATGACTGAACTTTTAATACAATTGTTTAATATGATTAGAGTTATAGAAATATTGAATAATCAGATGAATTAAAAAATTTATACCAACAGAAAACTATTCAAAAGTAAAATGAAAAGATACACTTAAAAACAGTATATTAATTAGAGATTTAGACAAACTTATATTAGGAACTTAGTTAATGAACTGCACACATTACATGTTTATTAAATTAATGAAATGCACAGAAAAACTATTTAATTACAGTAAGATTACTCCCATATTATTATAATGAAAGCATGTCTTACTTTTAGCATATTATAATTATACAATAAA
The DNA here is from genome assembly GCA_021605095.1 of Caerostris extrusa. Taxonomy (NCBI): domain Eukaryota; kingdom Metazoa; phylum Arthropoda; class Arachnida; order Araneae; family Araneidae; genus Caerostris; species Caerostris extrusa. The sequence continues at coordinate 21,431 of BPLR01005190.1, read as the reverse complement.
TGATAAAGTCATTTCATTATTAGACAATTTTAAAACCCTAAATTGTAAACCACTTTATAAATAGTTAATTATAAAAAATTTATGTGCCTTATTTAAAATCTAATAAAAACTTATAACGATGAAATTAAATACATTTCTTTTAATATAACTTTTTATATAAAAAGGCCCATACAAAAATGCAGTTTAGGGTACAAGGGAATATAGTGACATTTATTTAAATATAATCCAATAATTAAAATAACATTCTTACAAATTCTTTAAAATGTCTACAAATTATATAGATATATACATATTTTTTTCACACTCATTTCAAACAGTTCTAAAAGGAATATCTTAATTTTATATTAGACCTATACATAACTATTTCCTTTTTTTTTTTTTTTATATTATACAAATGTTATTATTGTTTGCTTAAACATTGTTTAAGCAAACAATTTTATAGATGAATAATAATAATAAAAAAATTATTATTATTTTCTATATTTTTGAATAAACGTACACTTTTAAGTCTCTAATAAATATATATATATATATATATATATATATATATATATATATATATATATATATATATATATATATATATATATATAAAAGAAATTGGTATTCACTACAGATTTCGGAATTTCACAATAAAAAATGTTATAAAATTACTTCGATCTTCGGTGTAGTTTCTAACTGGCATTTTCAACAATTATTTGAATGAAAAGCAATTTATAAAAATAAACAAGAATGCTATAATAAACGTAAGCTACTCAAAACACAGTAGATCAATATTAAACAACGAATTTGGCGGGAAATTTATATACGGTTACGATTAGACACATCGCTACAAAGAAATTGGCGGCAACATTATGGGCATTTAATTTAAAAGGCATTGTTTATAATATATTTCTAAAAAAACTGACAGACACTTGAAAATATACGGATTAAAGAATTTAAAATTTGAAGTGAATATAATTTAAATTTAAATTAGGAAAATAAATAATTCACTTAAATATATTTAGCACATTAAACGTCATCATTGTTGAATAAAGATGTCCAGTGCCTGAACGCGAAGCGTTCATCTACTCAATAATGTGAAGGCAGTAGGAAAGAAAGTCATGATAAATAGATAATAGTAATCGTATGATTTGAGAGAAAAAAAAAAAGAAGAAAGTAAGAAAAATGTAAATCATCGGTGATGGAAACGTAACAAGAAATTTATGATCAGTAAATATTTTTTTCTTTCTAATGCAGCTGGCAAACACTTAGACAGCTTGGTCTTGGATGCCTTAAGGCAAGCGCTGCACAGACGTACTCACTTTGCCCAGGGGCGCGTGTAACAGAAGATAAGTCACGGACGCGGAGTAATAATGCCCCTGCAACGCTCTACGTTCATATTAGACCGGGACCTACAGTTTAAAAGTGGATTCGAACCACTACACACATCCATGGCACCGCCGAGACTCGAACCCGAAACCTGTGGTACCGAGCGCCAGAGCGCTAGCCACTCGGCCATTCAGGCCCCCTAATCGGTAAATATGCGTTGAAGTAAAATATCTAAAAAGCGTTAAGTGAGCGAGGAAATTATGGTGGTTTGAGGCTTATCGAATCATAGTAATATTCAAGGCTTACTATAAGAAACAAAAATAAAGTAATATTTAAATTAAGAAAATAAATTAATAATATGTAAAGTAGGTCATTTATTGCGCTTTGAAAAAAGAGAGAAAGAGGAAGCTATAATTTGAAATATAACTAAAAAAGAAAATTAGAACCATTTTTATAAGTAACATTTTATTACGATTCCAAGATCGATTTATTAAGATTCAAGGAAAGTTTTCTTTAGGATTAAAAACTTGTTGTTTAGTTATGATTGTGTTAATTTATCACAAAAAAATAAATTACAAATCGTTATACATATCAAAATCGATTTTTATACAAACAATGGTAAATCTATTTTTCGCAAAAGGCATGCATGTTCTGTTTGTTAATACACAAGTTGAAGGCCTTATGATTTCAGTAGATTACTAACCCTTTCTCACACTGTTTCTAAAAATACAATTTAGCCAGCAAAAAATTGCTATAGGATAAAATAATTTACAAGGATACAATTGCAGAAACGTTGAAATGTTTAAAAATATTTTAAAAATCTAAATTAGATGTACTATAATTTTTTACTCATTGATGATATATTTTATGTTTATTAAATTTTTTTTTTTTTAGTGCTGAGACAAAAAGCTTATGAAAATGAACAGTAAATAAATTGCTAATTGGAACTGTGGAATAAATTATATGCAACTTTTCAGTCTTTAATGTCTATATTTCCGATATGTATATAACTGATTTTTCCTTCTGTTATTATTAATAATAATAAATTAAAAAATGGGGAAATTATAAATATTTATTAGTAGCATATATATATATATGTATGTGTGTGTGTATTTTTACATAATATTTTCTTTTGCGAAATTTAATGTTTGCGAACAAATTAATATTTAGCATTAAATTACACAACTATATTGTGTAAAATGTCTTGATTTATGGAAACAATTGTAAGTTTTAAAAGACTTTTTACATTAAACATATTTTTTACGAAAGTGTAGAATTGCTAGAATGTGTGTAAAATTAAATAAACAGAATGTGAGTTTTATATGTATATAGAAAGAGAGGTAGAGAATATTACATTTAGAGAATCAATTTACATATGCAGCTGATTGGACTATACATTTTTCTTATTTCTTTTATACATGAAGATATACCATGCCTATGTATAATTATTTTAAATAACACTTATATATATGTGTGTGTGATATAAAATATGTAATTATATATGATATATATAAATTACATCATAAAACTGTAAAAATATGAAACACGCATAAAAAATCAAAAAGAGAATGATCAACGATTTATTAGAAACGTAATTATATAACACAATCGTTACTGCATTCGCATATATTTATGTATTTCTTTTCTATTACCCAATATCTATAGGGTCTGAATGGCCGAGTGGCTGGCGCTCTGGCGCTTGGTACCACATGGTTCGGGTTCAAGTCCCCGGCGGTGCCATGGATGTTTGTAGTGGTTCGAAATTCACTTTAAACTGTGGGTCCCGGTCTAATAAGATCGTAGAGCGTTGCGGGGGGCATTGTTACCCGCGTCCGTGGCTTATCTTCAAGTTACACGCTCCCCGGGTAATGTAAAGTGAGTACGTCTGTGCAGCGCTTGCCTTAAGGCATCCAAGACAAAAGCTGTCTAAGTGTTTGCCAGCTGCATTAGAAAGAAAAAAGAATATCTATTCGTATCTCTATACATAACAGAACAAAATTTGTATGCTTACAATTATTTCACTGAATCACAATTTTTCTATAAATATATATATATTTTTTCCGATATACTAAAATTTCTGATATTCTGTTTTATTAGTTCCAAAATGTCTGCTTTTATTTAATTTAATAGAAAATAAAATTGTTTAAATATTAAATATCTAAGTAAACAAATTAAATTTTAAATTACTGTTTATTAATTAATTTGTTGTTCTCATTTAAATAAAGTTATTAAATATTATTTGTTTTGTTCATATGTAATTCCAGCGCCATGTAATTTAATACCATACAACTATATTATTTTTGAATAGATGATATATATTCATGCATTTAAAAAGTAATAAGAATAATAATATGAAAATAAATGAGATTAAGTTTAAATTTTTATTTGATTTTAGAAATATTCTACATATTCTAGAAGTTAAATATTCTTAAATATTCTAGAAGTTAAAATGAAATTAAAATTCTTAAGATTAAATTTCGTATAATAATTTTTTATATTCATTTAGAACTTAATTTTCTTAGAATGGATTTAAATATTTTTATTTTTTTTATATTGTCATAAAAGAAAGACTGAGAATTGATTTCGAAGATAAGGTTAAAAATATAAACAAAATTTTTTTTAAAATCAATTCCTACTTTTTTTTTCTATATTCACTAGAAAGTCCTTTATAAATAATTTTCACTCATTTTTTTTTAAGTTTATCTGGCGCCATCTATTGATAGATACATGTAACTTACATCTAAAAAAAACTAAAATAATTTAATTAAATTTAATTAATGAATTAATATTTGAAAAAACTGTATTAACATCCAGTGTCGTCCTCTACAAGTTAAAAAAAAAATGTATTTGAACTTGAGGGATGAATAAAAAGTATTTTATGAAAGATTGAAAATTTGAACAAGATATATATAGGGAGAGTGTGAGCTAATAGAAGGAATTGAAAAAAAACAACTTATTCCTATTGTCAATCGATAAATATGACTTTTATTAAGCAGAAAGGGATACATAGAATTCTTTTTAAATCTAAAACATTTCAGTTAATATCTTTCATGGTTATTATATTTATTGTAAAGTTTATTAATGTTTTCATTATTTAAAAATGTTTTTTATGTATTACTGATTAAAAGTAACATTTTTTAATTGATTTCATATATAAGTAATATGAAAATAAATGAGATTAAGATTTAATTTTTACTTGATTTTAGAAATATTCTAGAAATTAAATTTCTTGGATAGTGTTTGGTTGTAATATTTTTTTTATTCGTTTCGAATATTATTTTCTTAGATTGGATTTTTTTATTTTTTTTTTTATTTTACCATAAAAGAAAGATTGAGAATTGATTTCAAACACAAAAAAACATTTTTTTCTTATTGTCAATCGCTAAATATGACATTTATTAAGAGGAATGGATACATGGAATTCTTTAAAACAGAAACATTTCAATTATTATTTACGTTAATATTTTTTCATGGTTATTTTATTTATTGTAAAGTTTACGAATTTTTTTGTATTGCTGATTAATAGTAATACTTACTTATTTGATTTCAAAGATAAATAATAATATGAAAATGAATGAGATTAAAATATATATTCTAGAAGTTAAATTAAAAAAAAAAATCTTAAATAGAAAAAAAAAAAAATGGTACTTACGTATTAACGGTACCTTGGCGACAGTTGCGCCAATAAAGAACACACGCGCCAACCGCAGCTACAGATTTGGCGGTTTTTAAATGGCACCAATCTATTCTATTGGTTTGGTAACCTTAGTAGCTGTTAGATTGGCGACACTTAAAAACCGCCAAGGTACCGTTAATACGTAAGTACCAAAATTTTTTTTTTAAGATAATGTTTTTTTTTTTTTATTTATTTTTTTTTTTTTTTAATATTTTTATTAATTCGCTTCGAATGATACGTTTTCAGAATGGATTTAAATATTTTTTTATATTTTTTATTTTGCCATAAAGAAACGTTTGAGAATCGATTTCAAAAATAAATTTAAAAAAAAAAAAAAAAAGCATTTTCTTCATATTGTCAATCGCTAAATATGACTTTTATTATGCAGAAATGAATACATGGTATACTTTAAAGCTAAAACAATTCAAATATCATTTGCGTTAAAATTTTTTTAAGGTTATTTTATTGTACATTTTATTAATGCTTTCATTATTTAAAAATGGTATTTTATGTATTACTGATAAACAGTAAGACTTTTTAATCATTTCAAAAATAAATAATATGAAAAAAAAATGGAAATAATTTAATTTTTATTTGATTTCAGAAATATTCTGAAAGTTAAAATGAAATTAAAATTCATAAGATAGTGTTTGGTTTTTGGTTGTAGTATTCTTTTTATTCGTTTCAAATATTATTTTCATAGAATGGATTTAAATATTATTTTATTTTGCCATAAGAACGAGTGAGAATTGATTTCAAAGATAAAGTTTAAAAAAAAAAAAAAAAAACCATTTCATTTCTATTGTCAGTGGCTAAATATGATTTTGATTGAAATATGATTATTAAAATTTTGCATGATTATTTCATTTTTTGTAAACTTTCTTAATGTTTTAATTATTTAAAAATGGCTTTTTTTTATTACTGATTAATAATAAGACTTTTTTTAATTGATTTCAAAGATAAATAATAATATGATACTGAATGTGAATAAGATTTAATTTTTATTGGATATCAGAAATAATCTAGAAGTTAAAATAAAAAAAAAATTCTTAGAAAAAAATAGAAAAAAAGATGTCAAAACTTAAAATGCTTTAAAGCTAAAACATTTCAAATACCATTCGCGTTAAAATTTTACATGGTTATTTCATTTATTGTAAAGCTTAGTAATGTCTACACCATTTAAAAATTGTTTTTTTCCTGCAGATTAATAGTAATATGTTTAATTGATTTGAAAGATAAATAATAATATGAAAATAAACGCGATTAAGATTTAATTTCAGAAATATTCGAGAACTTAAAATTCTTAAGATAGTGTTTAGTTTTAATATTTTCTTTATTCGTTTCAAATGTTATTTTCTTAGATTGGATTTAAATATTTTTATCCAATCTAAGAAAATGTTAAAAAGATTTTTAAAGTTAATTGATTTTAGGGACAAAGTTAAAAAAAAACATTTCATTTCTATTGCTAATCGCTAAATACGACTTTTATTGAGCAGAAGGGATATTATTTAAAGCTAAAACATTTTCAAATAAAATTTGTTTTAAAATTTCCCATGGTCATTTCATTTATTGTAAAAAATTCCTTTATATTTTCTCTATTTAAAAACATTTTTTTTTTATTACTGATTACTTGTAAGATTTTTCCTAATTGATTCTAAATACAATAATAATAAAAAAATTAATTAATCCTATTAAAAAGCCACGAACACATAATGTGTTTAATTACGTACAATACTATACACTTTTAACTTCTACGCACATTAAATAATAATTAAACAAGTAATATAAAAACAAATTTTTTAAAGTCAATTCCTTCTTTTTTTCACTCTATTGCAGAAAGTCCTTTATAAATAATTCTCATTCATTTTTTTGAAGTTTATCTGGGCACCATCTATTGGTAGATATATTCAACTTAAATCTAAAAAAACTAAAATTAATTAATTAAATTTAATTACTGAATTAATATTTGAAAACCTATATAAACATCAAGTGTCATTCACTACAAGTTAAAAAATGCATCTGAACTTGAGTGGTTGAATAAAAAGTATTTTATGAACGATTGAAAATTTGAACAAAATATATATAGGGAGAGTGAGCTAATAGAAGGAATTGAAAAAACATTTCATTTCTATTGCTAATCATTAAATACGACTTTTATTAAGCAGAAATGGTATTATTTAAAGCTAAAACATTTTCAAATACCATTTATTTTAAAATTTCCCATGATCATTTCATTTATTGTAAAATTCATTTATGTTTTCTCTATTTAAAAATATTTTTTTTTATTACTGACTACTTGTGAGATTTTTCCTAATTGATTCTAAATACAATAATAATAAAAAAAATAATTAATCCTATTAAAAAGCTACGAACACATAATGTGTTTAATTATGTATAATACTATACCCTTTTTAACTTACACGCACATTTAATAATAATAAAGTAATACAAATAAATTACAAAGAATTTTAAACTTTATTCTAAAATAAATTATCTGCTCTAATGTTTATTGTTATTTGAATGAGAACATATCACTGCTTAACGACGGTTTGACGATTTGTCAGATTGACGGAGAACCTTGGTTGCTTAACAACCTCTATCTCCTGCTTTGTGAATGAGAGAACTGTCTTAAGCTTTAAGTCCATTAATTAGATAGAAAAGAGTACTATATATGCATATTATTAATTTATTTAAAAAAATTAACTTATTAATTAATTATTTATTTTTTTTTAATTATTAACAAAAATTTATGCATACATAATTTTTATATTATTATTATAATTTTTAAGAAGTTAATAATAATAATAAAAAAAAATAAACAATAGAAAACGAAACAAAAACGGTTGAGGGGAAATTGTGATTGCATGATAATTCGGAAATGAGGATATCAAAACGTTAATGAATAATATTTAGAACAGCGCGAGATCTTTTGCAATTTTTGAAATCAGTAATGTCGTAATCATAGTTGCTTGGATCATTCAAAAACAGAATTATTAATATTTGGAATGGAGTTATAAAATTTTTTTTACAAAATTTCATAAACGAAATTGTTTAAAACTTGTGGGGGAGAGCATGTCTGATATCCTCATTTCGGAAAAACCAGGGCGAATTTGTAATCATACGTAGGATTTTATTTTCATGTCATTGTATGATCTCGAATTTCACTGCTTGTGTGTTATATTTAAATTGCAGAAAATTATAAGCAATTATGAATTTTGCAGTAACTTTTTTAGTTCTTCTATTAGCTCACACTCTCCCTGTATATATCTTGTTCAAATTTTCAGTCATTAATAAAATACATTTTATTCAACCACTAAAGTTCAAATACATTTTTTGAAACTTGTAATAGATGACACTGGATGTTAATACAGTTTTTTTTTCAAATATTAATTGATTAATTAAATTTAATTAATTAATTATATATTTTTTAGATTTCAGTTGCATGTATTTACCAATAGATGGCGCAGATGTAAGCGGAAAATTTCCACTTTATTTATAAGGACTTTCTTCAATATAGTGAACAAAAAGTAGGAATTGACTTTAAATTTTTTTTTTATATTACTTGTTATCTAAATATTTACTTTTTCTTTTTTTCAGCCAATTTGCCAATCGGTTTTGGATAGAAAATTACAATGTAGAATGTTCAAATGTACAATAATTGCTACTGTCTGTTATTGAAAAAGAAAATAAGACAAACCTATAATTATATAATTGGTCATTAGACCAGTTTATTAACATATTTAAGTCATTTTTTAAATGAACAATTATAAATCAGTGTTTATTCAATAGATTTTAAAATTACTTTGCATAAAGTACAGAAACAAAATTAGCCCACATGTTAAAAATTAAACAGAAATTTCCAAGAGCCAAAATATTGAGCAATACTGATCATAATATATAATTATAATATAACATAAACATATAATTGGCCATTAGACCAGTTTATTAACATATTTCATTCATTTTAATAAATAAATAATTATAAATCAGTGTTTATTCGATATATTTTAAAAATTACTTCGTGTAAAGTACAGAAACAAAATTTGCTCACAAGTAAAAAATTAAACAAATTTTTAAAGATATTAAGCAATACTGATCATAATATAAATATACATGTATAAAACATTAGTCATGTTTTATTTCAGCTTTTTATCTTTTAATATTTGCTTAGAACTTAATATAAAAAAAATTAGCATTAGCTTATGAATAGACATTAGTTTTGTATCGTTCTTTTTTCACTTTTAAAATTTTTTTTTCTTTTTCTTTATCTTTATTCTTTCACTTATTATCTTTATCTTTATTGTCTTTTTTTTTTATCTTTTAGTAATTTCTTTTTCTTTATGGTTAAATGGTAATTACAAAATTACCATTATTTGTTTATTTTTTGAAATAAGACATAAAAATCAAAATTTAGCAGCGAAAAAAATGAAACATATTTATAATCAAAACCATAAAGACAAGATTTAAAGAACTGATTTAAATTTCTGAATTAAATTACTTTATTGTCTTTTTTTTTCTTTATCTTTTAGTAATTTCTTTTTCTTTTATTGTTAAATGGTAATTACAAAATTACCATTTAACAACCATTTGTTCACTTTTTTTCAAAAAGACATAAAAATCAAAATTTCGTATCGAAAAATTGAAACATATTTATAATAAAGTCATAGTGACTAATTAAGATATAAAGAATTGATTTAAATTTCTTAATATCAATTTTAACATAAATTTCTTTTTTTCCCTAATGGAATACACAGGATACACATTATTTTATATTGTGCATGCAAGGTGTTTAAATACAAGTATTTTGCAAATTATTATTATTATTATTTTTTTTTTTTTTGAAAATCCATATTATTTTTAGAATCAATTAACAGAAAAAATAATTGAAATTTAAAATTTTAATCAGTGAAATTTAAAATAGTTCATTGAAAGGGGAGAAAAAAAGGAAAATAACTCAGAAAAGAACGAAAATTTTAAAAAAGTTTTAGAAATTGTATTTAAACCATTACAATCAAATAACCAATAACGATCTTTTTTAAAAATAGTATTTCTCTAATTAATTCAGCATTATTTTCTAATAAATTGTTATGAAATAATTGAAAAAATATTAAAAACAAACATTTAAGTAAGGATTGACTTCAGAGATATATTTAATTTTATTATAAACTTTTCTTTCAGCTTAAGTCACTTTCTTCAATTTCGTCAATCCCAGAAATTTACGAAACAAATAAAGTCTTAACGTCCATAACATAATCATCTACATCTTCTTTTTTAACCCATCCGAGCCACTGAAATGCTGATTTGACGCAATGCTTCATCCCACCGAACCAAGAGCTTTTGTTGTCCTCATCGCTAGAAGACAGGAGATTTTGCAATGCTTCCTTGATCTCTTTTTCATTTCGTATTATTCCGTCATTGATTCTTCTTAATAGAATTTCTTGTGGTGACAATAACGATTCATCGATTGCAAATTTGTATTTATTTTTGGTGACAGATCTGGTGATCAAGTCGGCCAGCAACAACGAGTAGTTTAATTCTGGAACTTGAATTGTCTGATTATAGTGTTGATCTTGTGGACTACCAAGTAGAAAAGATATTACGCAATTATTGTTACTCTTAAAATTACCCATGAGAATTTTAGAAGTGGTGGGTTCATTTTCGTTTTTCAAGAGATCAGCATCAGCAGAATCTACATCAATTGCTTGTTTCTGTCGAATGTGTGATGCTACAGGAAGATCTGTTGTTTTAGGAAATGTCTCTGAGTTTTCGTCTTGATAAGTATCCTCAACGTCAATGTTTCTCGCATTTTCTTCTTTACTCGTCAATAAACGATTTGCAGAAAATATTAAGTTAGATGTAAGGTAAACTTTCAGAAAGTTGAACAAGTAATTAATTGGTGAAGATATACCAGTCGAAGCTCCATTCGTTAAATAGTCTTCATATTGAATGTGGCTGGAAAACTGAAAATTATTACCATTGATGCTCTTCAACTCAGGCTCAGTGAAATTGTGTCTGATTTCAGTTCTTTTGTATCCGCTATGCATTTGGCTAAACATATCAACTTCTCTGTTTACGTAACTGCCGTATCCCGACAATTCCAGATCAATATCATCCTTGTATAATACTAACTGCTGAAATGATACGTGTTGTGTGGAGTTACGTATCTTCACTCGCCACAATGTATATGGACTTAACATTAAATCTCCTTCTTTTATTTTGTCGAATACGGCATTTTTACGAACAGGTTCACCAGCAATATTCTTCTCGCAAGAATACCAAATACTTTGACCTTCGCTTGTTATGATGTAAAGTTCGCTGTCGTATCTGTAGTAAGAATTGCCAGTATGAGTGGCTCTTATGTCAAAGCCTTTCAATGCCTTATTAATTTCTGATTGCACTGTGTCATTTTTGGATTTAAAATAGAACTCTATCAAGCTAAACTTAATGGCGTCTTTGTCAGGTGCAGAATCCTTCACATCAGCTATCAGGACGACCTCTTGTCCAGAGAGTAGATTTGAAATTATACTTTTGTACTCCTGATTCCTCCAGACAAAAAAGGGTTCAGTCGACGAGTATCGACTACTGAATTCTCCGTTCTGTAAGTATTTGTCTGTTTTTTTGACAGTTGTCTTGTACAAATCGACTTTGAGCTTCATGTCGTCGAGTTTAGCTATAGCTTTGGTAACTAAGTTTTCGATAGTTTGCTCCATTTCCAGATGTGACGGAAGCATTGAGGTGTCTAAATAATTATCTGCGAACGGGAAGACCCACTGCTTGAATGCACTGACAGCTGTTTTGTACTGCTGCAAAACGAGATTGGAACTTATCAGCATCTCCAAGTGGTTTACGCTATTGACCAGTATGGGTTCACTGATATTGATTTTGCTAGCAGCAGCGGAGCTTATGTCTGCAACGTAGCTGGCCAGATTTTCCTGTTCGTGGTAGTTTTGTATGTGGTCATACACACTGATGAGTGTGGTCATAACTTCTTCCAATTTCTCGATGCAACGTGCTAAATTGTCTTTTACTTTGAATCCGTCAGTCACTTGTTGCATTTGCAGTTTAATATCTCTCAGAGTACCTTGCACCTGCCATTTGACTACATCAAGAGTCACTCGCGATTTGTTGTCTAATTTATTCGCAGTATCGTGTAGAGTTTCTTCCATATCTTGTAGCATTGGAATCACCGTGTCGTAAATATTTGCTTCGTATTGTTTCAGCTTTTGTATTTTGTTTTCAGCTTGCCCAATCGCGTCATTTAATGCATCGATATTTGCCTCATCATTTTTGTTCTGATTGTATATATCCACAAACATTGAACCGAGTTTAACACCCTGGTTGAATTTCGTTATCATCGCTATAGCTTTTGTCTTTTTTTGCTCAGCTATATCCTTTTGGGATTTTAAATCTTGTTCCTTCGCGCTTAATTCTTGTTCTATTTCTATCTCGAACTTTGTAAATTCTTCGTATCTAAATTTACGCTCACTAAGTTCACTCAACCTGCCTTTGATTTCACTTATTTTAACTGACATATCACCTAGCTCCTCAGGATTTTCATTTGCTTCTTGAGATATTTCTTCGAGTAAATTATTAAGATAAACAATTTTTTGATTTTTAACGTTTTTAACTCGATCTGCTAGTTCATTAAGATCAGGAACCAGTCCTGGTGTGCGTTGTGGAGAGAACTGTTGTTGTTGTTTATTCAAAACTAAAGACTCGGCAACTGAAGTTGTTGCTCCAATTGCAGTGCCAACAACAGCCCCAACGGGTCCCAAGAAACTTATGATTTGACCAAAGATTTTAAAACCACTAAAAACTCCTTTCAGGGTTAAAGCTCTTTCCAATTCCTCTTTTTTCCTAATTAAAGCTTCCCTCTCTTGTTCAGCTCGTTTTTGCAATTCAATCGTTTCCTTTATTAATGTGTTTATTTTACCATCAATCTGGTTGCTGATGTTGTCAATTTCGGGCGTTATTTGTTTTTGAATGAGACTTTTTGCCTCTTCTATCTTTTTGTCAACCCCACTTTTATAATTCGCTTTGTACCTATTTATTATCTCTGCTTTATAAGCAGAGTTTTGCAAATCTTTCAGCTTGTCAACGTCTTTCTTTACTAAATCCAAGTACGCACCGATATTTATTATCAAATTGGAGCTAGTGTCTTCTTTCAGGTTATAGATTCTGCCCAGGACAGTTGTGTATAGATAGTTTAGAACTTTTTTATATTGGAGAGAAGTTTCATTCTTGTCAGGATTTCTTGCATAGCTGCTTATCCTATTCAGTAAAGATTGATATAGAGGAACGAAATCTACATCGCCTTTCAACTTATTAAATTGCTGTTCTATACCTTCCAACTCGGTGATGAGTCCAGATGTTTTATAGATTCTATTTATTTCGTCGCTGTCATTCATCTGGTTCAGAAAAGGGTCAAGATAACTTTTTTTAAAACGATCGACCAAATTCTGTCTCAGAAACGTTTTATACTCATTTATAGTGGTTTCTAATCCATCAAGAACCATCGCATCTTCCGGATTTTGCATGCCTGAAATGTTAGCGCCATCTGTCCCGTTTTTTCCTGAAGGAGCATACGTATTATTTTCATCGAAGCCTTTTGTTACCCACCAAATCGCGTCAGATTCGGAGGAGCGCCAAGGAAAAAGGGGTCGTCTGAAATAACCGCGAGCTGTTGTATCACCCCCGTTTGCTCCGCCCCTTCCTCCAATCCCGCCTTTACCGTCTTCTCCATAATTTCCCTCTCTGATGCTTATCGAAACTCCAGAAGAATCGCCGAATTCAACCACCGCGACATTTCCCGGCTTGCCACCTTTTCCGCCTTTACCACCATTCCCTCCGTCACCTCCTTTTCCCCCTTCAAACCGTAAAATTTGAAGCCTTTATGATAAAAGGTGTACAACCGTATCACGACGCCTATTGCCTCTCTCTCATCAAGTGTACCGTGTCACTTGCATCGTAGCCTTCCACCTCCACTTCTTCGAACTTGAAACCGTCGATTGTGGTTTTATTATTGTAAAAAAATATGTCTTCAAGTTTTTGGTAATACAAGCGCGGAGGAGATCCATTGTATGCATTGTCGCCTTTCTCTCCATTCTTACCCTTCTGTCCCGGGCCACCCATTCCACCGTTAGAAATTATCGTTAAATTTGCACCGTTCACAAACCTTTCACCAATCCCAAAAACAGCGCCACCACAATCACCTGGAAGTCCTGGTTTGCCAGGTTCTCCATTTTTACCTGGTCTGCTAATCGGATAAAGTCTTTTGACTACATGATGAGATGCATCATGGGATTTACCGTCAATTCCACTTAAATCTATCTTTCTGGTACCGATATTTCCCATTTTGGGGAGAACAGAGTTATTGGTAGCGATACATCTAGATCAATAAAAATAGTGTTTAGGGCTAAAACACATTGATGGATTTAAATTTTCCCCAATTTAAGATCATTTAAATAATTTTTCACAACTATTACTGACATCGATTTCAGTTATTTTCTCAGTCATAGTTTCATTTAGACTGATGTAATTGCCTTTTAGAGTCACACTTGACTCTGCACACTTTACGTGTACCGCGTGCTTTAATGTTAAATTTAAGACTTTGTTTAATTCCTCTAACTGTTGTGCTGTTATGGTTATGCTTTTAATGCCATCATAATCCACAATGTCATAATTTGATAATTTGCTTAGAAAGAGGCCAAAGGAACTTGAAGTAATTGCAATTCCTTGTGGTTTACCAGGTTTTCCCCAATCTTCAAGATCAGCCACGTTGTAATTGCGTCTATTTTTCTGAATTTCGTACTCCGATAACTTAGTATACAAACTATTTAAAAATCTATACCACTTCTCTGATTCATGAAGAGATTTAGCTACTTCTTTAAATTCATTAGTCCATGATCCGAAGTCCAATACTGTGTTGCTCATCAATTGCAAAAATTCGGAAAGATTTTCCTTGACTTGCAATGCTCAGTATGAAATCTTTCGGTATTTTAATGTCAAGAAGATTTGTTTTTTTCTGAATTATTGTCACCAATTCACTTGCTGCCCCTTGACTTTCGACTTCTTCTGTCATGTTTGACAGTATATTATATCCCTTATTTAATTCAATGGGCAATTTCTGAATTTCGAAAATTTTTCATTACTTCGTCAAAATGTCGTTGTATTGTATTAGCTATATTTTTAACAACATGCTGAAATTTGTAACCGAGTTTTTCTGCTGCGTTATGAATATCGCTTTGGATATTCTTCCCTGATTCTGAAAGGTACGTTATTAAACTTTTAAATAAATCTTCCCAGGGTCGTGTCTTGTAGCTCTCACCGCTTACAATTTTCAAAAAGTTAAAGTACCTGCCTTGCTTTGAAATGTTTAGTATAGTATTTTCCATTGACATGTTAGCGTTTAAAAAGTAGCAATGCTACTGTTAAGTTGCATTGCTAATTCTTCTACATCTGTTGTATTCTTGATTTTCTCAAACATATTTGTTATTATGGCATAACTTTCATTAAATTTGATGGGTATTGTTTGTGCTTCTGATTCATCTATGTCAATATTTAGACCAGTTAATAACGATTTGATTTTATCCTGTACTGTTTCTACGAAATTGCTATAATATTCTTGCATTTCTTGTGCTATATTACTGACACTATCCCACATTTTGATTAATTTCTTCTACTAAGTTATGAACGTCGTTCTTGGATTTTTCCGATATGGTGTAACCAAAATCATTACTGTCCTTTTCTGTGAACTTGAGATCCTCATGTATTATATTTCCGACCAGTTCTTTTCCTTCTTGCAGCAAAGTGATGTTACTTAAGGGCCCCGGCTCATCTGGCCTCCTAAAAATTCCGATTTTAGAATACCGTATATCTTTTTTTATCAGTAATACATCAACGAATTTCATTGCCTTTTCATAGAATTTTGTTTCCTTTGAAGAAACTTGAGGATTTTTCGAAGTTTCTACTAAATACTCCCTTGCTTCTTGAAGAAAACCTGCAATGCCCTCAATAACTTTACCATCGTCCACCAAAACTAAACTTTTGCCCCTTTTCACATATCGATTGTCGACTTTTGTCGCCACCAAAGCGATGCTCGTTTTAAACTTGTCGATGTCTTTCACTAGATCTGAAACGTGCCTTAATAAATTCGTGAAATCCTGCCTGTCAACGCCTTTTCTAACTGAAGGGTAACTAATAACAAAAACTAGCTTTACACTCTCAGCGTGGTCCAGTACCTTCTTTATAAAATAAGTCGTTACTATATCATTGCTTGAACTCCTCGTGTCGCTGAAACCAGGACAGTCATAATAAGCAGTACTTGTCTTCTCATCTACAACGAGTTCTGGGAATATTGTCTTCGATTTCAATGTGGAATCACCAATTCTGTTGTTATCTTCTATAATAAATTCACCTTCGTTTATTTCTTTCGATATCAATTTGGTATTATCTCCGGCTAACCATTGGGTGAATGTGCTTTTACCACTCCCTGTATTGCCTAGTACCAAAACCACATCTTTGTACTTATCGCTTAATTTGATTTCTTTCTCGCCATTTTCCAGAAGATCAAAAATTGCTTTAATTTCAGTATCGCCGTCGTTAGTAGCACCTTGGCGATCATTTACTGTTGGTGAATTTAAGCCAACAAGCGTGTGCAAAGAATGAGAGGGATTCATGGTAAATTGATGATTTTTTCCTCGCGGTATTCCTTCACTTACTATGGGACACAATGAGGGAAAACAGTTTCCGACTTCTGAGGGAATATTTCAGCCTAGGCACGTAGTGTTACTGTAGATAGCTCTAGGACATGGATCCACCAGTTCAATCGTAACGTCCTTGACAGCAGCACCAGTCCTACAACAGAGGAATGTATATAATTAAAATAAAACTTAGCAATGATTGTAATGAGTAGCAGTAAATATGAGAACAATAACTCTTTTGCAAAAAAATTAAAAAATAACTCAATTATCTTGAATTTCGTATGCATATTCATTTATTCCAAATGCTGTTGTTGTGACTAATCCTCAGTGTCCTGTAGTGTGGGACAGACACCCTATGAGTAGTCTACACATGGATGCAGGGAAAAGAGGCAGCTGCTTATGATGTACCTGTAGCTGGAGCCTGACTTGGCTCTGAGTCGCTGAAGAAGGAGGAAAGTGGCCTTCCATAAGGACCTTTAAGGGGAATCGTATCTTGTTATTGTTGTGACAAATCCACAGTGTCCTGCAGTGCGGGACGAACACCCCATGAGTAGTCTACACATGTATGGAGGGAAAAGAGGCAGTTGATGTTTTGATGGAGTGCCTGTAGGTAGAAGCCTGACTTGGCTCCGAGGAGGGAAGGAAGGAGGGAAGTAGGGAAGGAGGAAGGAGGAGGAAGGAGGGAAGTGTCTTCCTGGAGGACTTTTAAGGGAAACTGCGCATCGTATGGTAGAAATGTGCTCATGAGTGAGTTGTTGCGATGCGTTGTCTGAGGCAACAACGCCTCAACAATATGAGAAATTGTAGCGCTCTGGTGCTCGGTACCACAAGGTTTCGGGTTCGAGTCCCGACGGTGCCATGGGTGTTTGTAGTGGTTCGAATCCATTTTAAACCGTAGATCCCGGTATAATATGATCGTAGAGCGTTGAGGAGGTATTGTTACTCCGCGTCCGTAGCTTATCTTCAAACTACACGCACCTCCTGGGTAGTGCTAAGTGAGTAACGGTGGTGCGACGCTTGCCTTAAGGCATCCAAGACAATTGTCTAAGTGTTTGCCAGCTGCCTTAGAACGAGCCAATTAGCTATCTCTTCTTTAGAGCAAATATGATTTGTTTCACAAAAGAAAAAAATAATTATTTAAACTTGTGTATTTCAAAAAAAAAAAAAAAAAAAAAAAAAACTAAATATAAATCTATAGTAAAATTCATATGTATATAGTATAATTATTAAATTTAATATAATACTGTAATTATCAATACAGTTATAGTGTAAAAATTAATTACGAGTAATTATTATTTGTTGGGGTATTGGATTGATTAATAATTTCAAGCAAACATATTAAATATCGGCATGAAGTCTCGAAGGATTTTGATGGCATGGAATTTCGTGCTACGAGAAATCAATGAATCACGCATCGAGATTTATAAACTTTGTACTTTCTTTGTAAGGTAGTAAACATATATTATATATATTTTTTTAAAACGTAATTTTAAAATTTTTAAAAATGTGTCCCTAAAGTGGACATAACTGCAAATAAAATCTAAAAAATTATCTAATATTCCTGTTATTAAGTATAACTAACAAATATTTGGGATCTGAATGGCCGAGTGTCTAGCGCTCTGGCGCTCGGTGCCACAGGTTTCGAGTTCGAATCCCGGCGGTGCCATTGATGTTTGTAGTGGTTCGAATCCACTTTAAGCCGTAGGTCCCGGTCTCCTATGACTGTAAGAGCGTCACGGAGCCAAAGCCAGACTTCTACCTACGGGTGCTCCATCACAACAGAAGCTGCTTCCTTCCCCTTCAATCATGAGTACGTATGGGCTCATGGGCTTGGCCAGCCAAGTGGGATAAGAAACAACAACATAATTAACAAATATAAAATATGGAATAACTAGTAAAAAAATTGCATTAAAATCATTGTGATAAATATGCAATATAATTTTAACTTCGTCTATGACAAGGGTAGCCAACCCGCTGCCTGCATGCAGCCCGCCTTGAATATTTTTCCAACCCACGAGATTTATCACACTTTTACAAAATATATTTATTTTATAATGGCCAAAGTAGAGAAAAACCAATGTATTAAAAATAATACATTATGTGCATCCATATATTCAAAATAAACTGGCGAATTTATGAGAAAAAATTAAGTTTGATTTTAAAATAATATTCTTGTGAATATAAGACATGTATTGCCCGTTTTATTTATGAGTTTACAGTTATGAGTTCGCAGAATAGTTAAATTATATTCTGCGACTTCACGATGCGCGCGCATCATGGAACATCTAATATAACAGGTTCTATGTTTCACTTTAAGTGACCTCAGTGACCATCCCTAGATACGCACAGTTGATTGTTGATAGCAGAGCAAACCAAACTCTTAGTTGAAGTTGTTAGCGCTTTTGGTTCAAGTTACACCTGCGATTTTTTTTTTTGAAATGAAATTAACTAAACACAAAACACATTTAAACGTAACGGACGCTAACCTGCAACACCAATTACGATTTGCAAATACCTAAACTGAGATCGTTAGATAGTGGAGAAACAAATAGCGCACTAGTAAAATAAATATTTTTTAATGAATTCAATTTTTTATTTCGCTTATATTTATATATATTTTATATTTCTTTTTATATTTATATATATTTTATATTTCTTTTTTTATATTTATATATTTCTTTTATATTTATATATATTTTATATTTTATTTTGAGTGTTATATATTTCTTTACAATGTGCGGTTAGTATCATTAACATTATATTATCTATGTTTACATGCAAGAATAATAGTAAACACAATAATAATAGCTCAATATGTTACAATTTTTCACACCAAATAAAATGTCTATAGTGGGTCTAAATTTCATATGGAGATATATATTTTATATGCTACCCGTGGAGCTATGATGCATTTCCAAAGTGGCCGGCAAAAATCATTTGGATTGGCCACCACTGGCCACTGTTTCTGTGTCAAGGTCATGATTAATTTTTAATTTGGAAATATATCAATTCTCTAACAAACTTGAAACTTGTTATCTTTTCAAACTTTATTAAAGAAATCATATGACAAGATTTATGACTTAGGTATGATCTTACTTACTTGTTACTATCAGTTAAAACAGCTGTTCCAGCTGCTATTACAGAGACAGGTGTTCATGATCGCTAGATTAAGGCTTATCTTGAATGATTCGCCATAAATAAAAATGTTTTTTTTTCTTTTTTATATCTTAGATCTGATCTTGGATAAATAAAAAATTGAACCAAGTTCATTGAAAATAAATGTTTACCATTATTAAAATAATTTGTCGTTTGATAGTAATGTTGCGGAGTTTTCTGATCAACATGTAAATAATGATGTGATAATTTAATTAGATTACATACACTCGTTGAAATTGCAATTTTTTTTTTTTTGATATTTATTTGATATTAAGAATGTTTTTGCTCCTAAGAAATAATTTTTTTTCTACTGCAGAAGATTGAGTAGTGTTACCGCGCTTCCTCTTACGCACTGCAGGATCACCCGTTGGTGTCAGGAGAGATGGTCAGTAGTCCTCGAGACTCTCACCCGAGAGGAAGTACTGCGCAATCACGCTCTTCTGTTGAGAAATGCTTAGTTTACAGTCTGGTCACCTGAGAGGAAATATATTTAACCAACTCTGCGTATTAGTTGATCTACAATTCTTACTCTTACCAGGACTCTTACCTGGAGAGGAAGACTCTTAGCAAGAGAGAAGTATCTTTTGCGCACCCCCTGCGCGTGCGTATCTAAGTATCGGGTTTTCGGCTTGGAAGTAGAATCCTTTCACGAATCTTTCATTAAATGTGTTACATATTTATGGTTGTGGTGTTTTTGCTTGTGTAAATACAGCTGTGTGTTCTCCAATCTGTGCCTCTTGTATCTCAACCCAATCACACACAGTTAAAATCAATTGCCCAACCTGGGGGCACTACACTGGAAAAGCTAAATTTAAAAAAATGACTAAAAAATTTTTAGCTAATTAGAAAAAAATTCGAAGAAATTTTAATTTAAAAATATAGCTTTAAATGTATGTATAAATGAATTAAAAATGATCGTGACATAAAGTTATTTTAAATCCATTTTAATACACACTAGCAAATATAAATTCAGATAGTTTTGAAGTTCATCTGAAAAAAAATCAAACAAAAAATTATGAATGTATGAAATCTTTCTTATAAATGTATTAAATTGAATCAAAAGAAAAACTACAATCGAATTTTTAAAGACATAATCTATTTGTAAAGTAACAAAGCCATAATAGCTAATAATAATAGCTTATGTAAAAACCTTGGTCATTTGATTTGCAGTATGTTCCACAAATAAAATAAAATAAAATAAAATAAATAAGAATAAATTGAAAGTAAAATTAATCAAAGATTGGCAGTAGCAAGAAACTAAAAATCAATAAAGATGCGAAAAACATCAAAGGTTGAACGGCAAAAACTGAAGGGAAAAAAAAAAAAAAAAAAAAAAAAAAAAAAAACAGCATACACACAAAGTATAGAAACACAGCTGATGCAAAAATTGTCCAGAAAATCAGACAAAATTATAAGATATTAAATTATAATACCTAATAGCTTTGTAGTTCTACGGCGCTGGTGGCGCCATAGGTTTCCGGTTTGAGTTCGGCGGTGCCATGGATGTTTCTTTTGGAATTACGAATTGAAATTTTAATATTTACAAAAACTGGCGAATTTTTAAATTTACGAAAAATTGATTAATA
>BPLR01005189.1:0-54695 GCA_021605095.1 Caerostris extrusa | reverse complement strand
CTGCCGCGTGGGTTATCGTGATACCTGCTTTACCTGTTTCGTTTCACCGCCGGAATGAGAAAAGAGAGGTGTGGGGGTTGGGGGTGTGGGGACCAGTGGTATACCCGAAGAGATCATCGGACGTGCTAACGGATCGCTGTCCACGGCGTCATATACCGAAGCCGATCACGCAGAAGCAGGGGTGGGGGGTGAGAAAGAGGGTGCTGTTGCAATAGCGAAATAGGATCACGTTGACTGAGAAAGAGCTATTTTCTGCTTTCTGCTGGCTCATGGGGTGGGAGGTTGGGGGGGGAGGGGGCTCTCCACTTTAGCGAATTCTCTCTCGAGTGTAAAGCTTCAGATTTGTTGAGCAGAAAAGTGAGAAGCATAAACTCTAGGACACAAAATATAAGCCTTTCCCTATTTGTTTTATTCTTGTTTATCTTCCGCCATTTAATCTTTTGGGTTTTCTTTAAAAGGGAGGGAACAAAATAAACAAAACAGATCTTCAGCTCGATTCTTTTGAATTTTTAATTTTTAATTTAAAATGTTTTTTTAATAAATTTAATTTTCTTTCTAATTTCAGAAATTTTTCATAAAAAAAAAAAAAGATTTATCATTAGAATTGACTTGGATGCTTCTAAACTTAAAAAGTTAGCTCTATTTCTTTCCTTTTTTTTTCTATGTTAAGTGTATTTATGTAAAAGAGTAGCATGTTTAAACATTACATTGAAGCGATATCAAACCAAACAAAAGTGATGAGTAATCGATTGAATTAAAGGTGCAATTAAATATTATTAGCTCCACTGATGAGTGGCTTAGAATGGGCGCGATCGAATGCTTGGCGAGGGGCGTTTGCAGTCACTGTTTTTTCAGAAAGTTTAATAGCAATTGCGCCATTTTTTTTTAGGCTTCTTCAGGAACTCTCGTTTGGAGGTTTTCAACGTTTTCTGCCATATCAAACAGTGGCGGACATTTTATCAATGTTTCAATGAAAGACATTGTCGTTTTTCATCTGACAAGAAGGAATAACTGTGTTTGTATTTTTATATGACACCTATTTCTGAAATACCACACGTTGGAATACCTTTGGTTTAAGGAGATATATAAATATATAACATAAGGAATATTATTTTTATTTAAGAGAATGATTTATATTTAAGGATACACAGTGATATATTATTATATATTAAGTGGAAGCGCTTCAATGTGGCATAATAGAGGCTTCTGAGGTTAATGAAAATAATTTTAAAATTTGGAAACAAATATCCTCATAATTGTTAGTAAGTTAAAACCTCAAAGGAGAATGCATTTAAAGAAATTCTGCAATAAGTATTAATATTCATTCTTTCGGTGTTGCCAGGAGCCCCATTCGTTTTTGTATTCGTTCGTCTTTGCCTTTAAACAACCTATTTGCCTTTTTCAATTAAGCGTAGCTAATATTACGTAGTAGCTAACAGGTGTGAAAAGCTCGTAGGCGTACCGACACGCATAGATGGCGATACTGGTAGTAAATCCGTATATGATTTTTAGTTAGCCTAAGCCTGCAAAAGACACGTGTATCAATGGTGACAGCTGTTGCACTGCTAGTGGTAGTAGCATAGTGAAGCAACTTTTGTTAGTTTGAAAAATGGTAAAGAATTTCGTGTGTTGGCTTGTGCTGGCGAAAACTGCTATTGAAGCCAAGGCTTGGCGATAAAACTATTCCGGACTTTGCACGGGAAAATCGACCGTAGAAAGTGGTTTGCTAAGTTTAAACGAAAAGAGGCGAAATAGGCACCGAGGACGATGCACGTGGACGCCCCAAAGAGGCTGTTATTTTGACGAAAGCATCAAAAGGCTTTAAAATAATTTCCTGAAACAACCCCAAAGGGGTTGATTGGGGGAGCAGCTGAGGCCTAAAGATATCAAAGAGACGGGTTGGACATATCGTGAATGAATATTTGGATATGCGAAAGCTCTGTACAAGTGGGTGCCGCGCAGGCTCACAATCGCCCCAAAACAACAACAAATGGATGATTCTAAGCAGTGTTTGGGCTGTTCAATCGTAATAAACTCGAATTTTGCGTCGATAGGTGACATGGCTCCGTCATTTCACCGGACTCAATCGACAGTCAGCCACGAGTGGACTGCGTGATGACACTAAAAATGCTATAACTCACATACTAACAGGTGCGACACTATCGGAACATACACGTGTCTTTTGTGGGTGGTTGAGACCTTCAAAATTTTGCCACAGTTTAATACTAGTAGCGCCATCTGTCAGCCTACGAACTTTCCAGTCCACCTATTATATATGCTTTAGATACCGCGCTATTTATATTTCGGTGATTCTTCATTAATACATTGGAATCAGTCCAAGTCTTCTTTTGTTTTATACGAAGATCTGTTTTTATTTTGTATTATCTTTTCTTGACTCTTTTTCTGATTTCTACTTAGAGTGATTCAGGAGATAAAGCAGCTAACGCGAGCATAAATCTCAAAGTCAAGTAAGATTGTTATATAGATCTTTATTTTTATTTTTTTCCTAGGATATTTGTTGGCAGAAACGTGTTTCATTTTACAGTTGCTTCTTAATAAGCTGAATAGGGTTGTTTGAAATAATGCAACTATAAATGCGCAAGATGTTGCTGTTAGATATATTAAAATGCTCAAAAATGTTGCCGTTACAAACATAAAACGCACTAGCCAGGGACAAATAAACAATTTTAAACAGGGACATGAAAAAAATGATCAATATAAACAACTCGAAAAACGTTTTGACTCCTATTACTACAAGAATCGAATGGAATTTTTTTAAACACCATAAAATGAATGAAATGGCCATCTTTGAAAATCTTCAGCTTTTTTTTATTTTTTTTATTTTACGTAAAAAATACATTTTTAAAGTAATTTGAAGATTTATCTATTTTTCTATTTTCTCATGCAGCCCCCTTCCCCTCCTTTCTAAAAAACACATATGTTAATAATATATTTAAAAAAAAAAAACATCAAAACTATTTTTACTTTCCTACTAACCACATAACCAGTGAGGCTGGTTAGGTCCATGAATCCAAACACCCGAAAGAAGTCCAAGACCATCAACGGACTGTCAAGGAGATCCTGGCATATGAGCCCGTGGCACTCAATATGTGAGATGGAGAAGCCTGCTCAGAGGAGCACTTGCGCAAGTGTCGAAAGCTTTCAAAACCATCCACGAGAAAGTCAAATGTTGTTCTGACAAAGCCGGGGATAGCAGTTTGTCATAATTAAGTGCCAGAGTACCGCCAGGTCGATGGCCCCGGTACCAGTGGTGCACTGTAAGTAGACCAAATTGTTTTCCATTTAACATAGATTGTGAACTCTCTCTCTCTGTTGTAGATAAGGGGCTCATGTGGAACCAATACCTCACTAGCATCCGCTTTGGCCAATGCAGCTGCCGATTCATTCGCCTTGAGGTCGGTCGACATGGGCGGATCCACTGTATGGGGGATCTGATTTCACTGAAAGATGTGTTAGCTTTTGAGAATAGATACGCCTACCCTGTGCCTAATCACTACAACTACTGGGCAACTGAAACTATTTGCAATGTACTGCAAACTTAAGAAAGCTGCATCTAATCTCAGTCTTTCTCGACTATTCCCCATAAAGACGCTCATCTTCACCATCGAATATCGCAACTGATTGTAGAACTTTTGAAGTTTATTTTAACAGAATCAAGATTGCATTTGATTAACAATTGAAATATTCTGAACCGTAAAGGATGCCCCAGGATCCACAAGCAGAATACACCCAGAAATTGAGTGATAACCTTTTAATAAAAGCGCAGTTGACAGTCTAATGCAGGGGTCTCCAAACTTTCCAGCCTTAGCCGTATTACTGTTTACTTCGGTATACCGAGGCCCAAAACCGTTTTATTTTTCTGACATTACCTATAATTTCTAGACTAGTCACCGAGTACGCTTTGATAAAATTCGCTGGTTCAATTACTATTGCGTGTATCGATACGAGCGTGACACATGACGACATCTAGAGGTAAAGGTTGATCCACAACCACGACTATTATCAGTGAAAAGGACAAATTTACATAAATCTCATTAGTATTTTACAAGTGGATACCCAGAAGCGGTTTCATTCGCGTTCATTTTGCTTTCCGTTCCGGAGGGATTTTCAGGATAAAAATCATATATTTGATTCAGGATATACATTCCAAACATCGATATATACATACATATGCGATACTCTTTAAAACAGTGTGGTACATTGTTTGCTGGAAAAAAATCATTAATAAATTCAATTCTACATTTTTCTGTGTGATTTTTAATTTTTTAAAATTTTTTTATGATGCTTGAAAAAGTCCATCGAAGTTCAGCTTAATTTAATCGCCCTCCTTTTTTAAGTCGTGCCCCACATTCTGAACCACTGCCGCAAATGGTTAAACCCACTAGTGGAGAAGTAGTTACCAAGATTTCTTTGTAGTGATGTGAGTAATCAGCTGATGCCAACCTTATGACCCCAGATGGCATCACAACATAGGCCGGAACGGTTTCGATATAGCTAAGGATTACCAGAACTCGAGAGTATCTTGATGGAATCCATTCGCATGTTCTGGAACAGGGGTCTTCTAACTTCTGCGCGGGCCAAATCCGGCCCGCCAGTGTCATCCATCCGGCGCGACATCATCGAATAGCCATGTTGCTGTAATAAGTTAGATAAAAAACACAGAATGATAACAACTTTCGGTTTTGCTGACCCGGCTTTTTTCTTAATGAATGACAAGCATAATACGCAGGAAATCCCCAATTCAGCATAACAACTAACAAATAATTGAAATGAATCCATTAACATTATAAACTAGTGAACATCCCGCGGTTACCCCTCGGTAGTTACACCTAATAACCACTAGATGCTGTCAAGCGTCACGGTCGTATCGATACACAATAGTAATTGTAGTCATTGAACCAGCAAATTTAGCAAGCGTGCTCGCTCAGAGTGCGTACTCGACACTAGTCTAGAAATTATAGATAATGGCAGAAAAACTAAAACTGGTGTTGGCCCTTCGTACTTACTGGAGTAAACAGTATGACTGAGGCTGGAAAGTTTGGAGACCCCTGTTCTAGGGGAACATTAAGTATAATAAGCGGAATCAAGAGTTCGAAAGGCACTTTGTTTTCTTATTCAAATGTTTTCTAATTCTTGAGATTGCCCTCTATGATTGGTTCTCAGCTATTAAACACAGCTGATCAGCCTATAGTTCAACAAATTCGAAAAGCGACAAAATCGGATGGATTTTAATAGAGCGGAGTCATAGGGGAGAAAGATATTTTCGGGGGTGATTTAAAAATATTGATAGGTTATATAGGGATAAAATAATTTTAGTCATTAATATAATACGTAATATTAAAATAAAAATTAGACAAAAAAATCACAATAACTACTGCAGTTTTTCTTTCGAAAGTTTGCGAAAATGGTTTCATTAACGTCCCCACAAATCGATTCTTCCATTTTTCGCCTTTAAGCCGGTTGTTTGCCATTCCATACAATCGGAGGTGAAACTATATCTGCGTGGGCTTACAACGAAGGTGCTACGAGAATTGTCGAGTTGTTGTTGCAATCTTGCTGATTAAAGTGTATAAAGCTATTTTAATGAGAATAACGAATTCACCCTGGTACTTTCAATGACGCTATTAGACGAGCTCTCTCGATTCAAGTTTAAGACAATTTGTTCCATAAAATTTCTACTCAATTCTATGATGGTGTGCGAAACATCCATAACCCCCCCATTAAACATCCTACAAAATTACGATTATGATATTTCTTCCCGCCACAACTTATAGCAAAAGACCTCGCACTTTTTAAATATTTTAAATTAATTCCTTAAATACCTAGATGAAAGTACTTTTCTCCTCTATTTTGTCTCCTATTTTGTTAAGCCATTTTTAAGGTATTTTTGTTATTTTCCTTTTATAATTTTATTAAATAAGTAATTCTTTTTTTTTTTTTTTTTTAGGGCATTTAATTATCTATTTTCTTATAAACTCAAAGGACATGAGACCACCATGTTTCAACATTTTACAATGAAGGGACTACGCGGCCAAGGATCTCCGTAATAATCTACAATAAGAAAGCTATTTTAATGATTAGGCGAATGATATATCATCACCATAAAAAAGAAGAAAAAAAGATGCGGGCCCTTCATCATTTGCAGCCCCGGGGCCCCAAAAGTCTCCAGTGATGGCCTGGGACAGACGCTGGGGTAGCTTACTACGCTCCGGAACTGTCTCCTGAGCGTTAACGTTGGAGCTTGTAATTTTTTTTATTTGCAGCAAAACAAGCCCGCGGCGAGAAGATCTTCCAACCAAAAACAAAACACACGCAGGATGCGAAAGACCTAGAGGGGGAGGAAGAGGAGAAGAAGTGAAGCTCCTGGAGAGAACTTTTTTCCAGACCATCATGTGTGGAGGGATGGGGTGGAGATCACACAAAAGCAGTGGCACTCCATTAACTGCTCGCTTGTCAGCATAACGATCAGTTTCATTACCCCCGGAGGTGCGTGGGTGGAGAGTGTGGCAGAAATGCGGGTGGGGAAAAGGAGGTGCTTCCGAAAGAAGGATCGAGGGTCGTTCTTCATTCTCGCGCGAACGATAATCGGCCCCATCCCCCGTGGAGGTTGGGTTCGGGAGAATTGGCTTCATTTAGCGCCGGGTCGGTGTCAACGCGGAGGCGCTGCTTCTCACCCTCGGTATGTGACGATTTTTCTTCCGCTATTTACGCTAACTCGACTGAACATTCCTTCTTTTCCAAATCAAAACCAGAGGAACTTATTTTATTTTATTAGCTTATTTTCTTTTTTATTTTTCGGGAAATGAATCCCTCATTTTTATTGAACATTTTATCCTCACAATGGCTGATACATAGATGTCGCACCTAGTATTATATCCATATGATTTTTAGTTAGCCCTAACCTTTCAAAAGACACGTGTATGAATATTTACTATTAGTATGTTTTTCATGAATTATAGCATTTTTAGTGAAGCAACTTTAGTTAGTTTGAAAAAAAAAATGGATAAAAAGGAATTTCGCGTTTTAATAAAGTATTATTTCTGGCGGAAAAAAAAGGACTATTGAAGCCCAAAGCTTGGCTAGATAAATATTATTCGATTTTGCACCAGGAAAATCAACCCCGTAGAAAGTTGTTTGCTTAATTTAAACGAGAGGGCGAAATGAGCACCGAGGGCAATGCACGCAATGGACGCACCAAAGAGGCTATTACAGACGAAAAACATCAAACAAGTCCACAAAATAATTTCTGATAACCGTAATGTGAAGTTGATTGAGACAGTTGAGACCCCCTAAAGATATCAAAGGAACGTGTTGGACATATCGTGAATGAATATTTGGATATGCGAAAGCTCTGTTCAAAGTGGGTGCCGCGCAGAGCTCCCTGATCGACCCAAAAACAACGACGAATGGATGATTCTAAGCAGTGTTTGGAGCTGTTCAATCGTAATAAACCCGAATTTTGCGTCGATATGTGACAATGGGTGAAATATGGCTCCATCACTTCACACCGGAGTCCAATTGACAGTGAGCCGAGTGGACTGCACGTGATGAACACTAAAAATGCCATAACTCACATGCTAATAGTGCAACATCTGTCAAATTGATGCACGTGTCTTTTGAAGGTTAGGGATAACTAAAAATCATATGTATTTAATACTAGTAGCGCCATTTATGTGTCAGCCGATAAACTCTTCAGTGCATCTGTTAGCTTCTGTGAGATCTTTCAGTGTTGATCTTTTCATAAGCCTCATTTCCTGGAAGAGTCTCTTGGACCGACCTTCAGGTTGTTTATTTCAGTTTATTCTGTTAAGTTCTCAACACTATCTAGCGATTCTTTCTCACCCGGCCAACGATTCAATCATTTCTGTTTTATTTCTTTTCTAAACTCTCTTACCCAGTATATTTAACTTTATTGTGCTGTTTCAGTGACTCGTTCAATTTATTTTAATTCTCCCATGTATTTTAAATATTTTCATCACTTATTATTGAAATAATAATAAAAAAATAAATAAATAAATAAACCTCACTCTATTAAATTTTTATTATTTGGGCAAGATTCCTTTTAGTCTTTACCGCTTTCTTTTCCAGCAATGCTCGTTCATGTTTCCAATGGACAATCCAAGACTAATCCTCAATCGTGACTAATCCTCAATGTCCTGCAGTGCGTCACGGACATCCCAAGAGTGATCTACTCATGGACGGAGGGAAAGGGGCAGCTTCTGTTGTGATGGAGCACCCGTAGGTAGAAGTCTGACTTTTGCTCCGTGGCGCTCTGACAGTCATATGAGACCAGGACCTACGGCTTAAAGTGAATTCCGAACCACTACAAACATCCATGGCACCACCGGGACTCGAACCCGCAAACTGTGAAGATGGAAGCTAACGGCTGTTGCGCAGCCATGGAGCTTCACCAAAACTCCAATCATCATCAGAAATTAATGTTTTTTCACCGACATAAAAACTTTCGCGGTGAAAGATTCTGTTGTTACTTTTTTAAACCGTCATTAACTGAACACACTTTCTTCTTATACTGAGATTAAAGTGATCTTAGTAAAAAAAAAATTTATCCATGTAAATTATTTTTATTTATCTCATTTCATTCGAAGTGCTGATTTATATGAGATGGATCGTATGTCGAATCCTTTAAAACTACAGTATAGTATAATGCCTCGTTAATGCAGGCTGCGGATATTTCAAGAGTAGTTTTTTAGGGAAAATGCCGCATATGCTCTAGTGCAGGGGTCTCCAAACTTTTCAACCTGAGGGCCATACTGTTTACTTTAGTAAGTACCAAGGGCCAAACCCGTTTTAAATTTTGATTGATTTTTAATGGATTTACAGTGCAGTGATATAATTAAGAACAAATATCAGATCTCATCCTTGTTGGAGTTTTATAAGAGTCTTTCACTGATACAATTTGATAATTTACAGAAATTTGTTCGTGGGTGTTTTCGGTTTTTGGTACTATTTACTTGTGTGAGAAAACATTCTCCGAAATGAAATACACGAAGAATATTTAAAAATCTAAGTTAACCGATGAACAACTTAAATATCTTTTAATATTTGGCACAAGTAAAATTGATCCACAACTACAAATTATTGTCAGTGAAAAATCACAATTACATAAATCTCATTAGTATTTTTTACAAGTGGATACCCAGCGGTTTCATTCGCGTTCATTTAACTTTTCCGTTCCTGAGGGATTTTCAGGATAAAAATCACATGTTTGATTCAGGATGTATACATTCCAAACATCGATATACATACATATGCGATATCCTTCACCCCAACATAACAACCGCGGGAATTTCATTAGTTTATAATGTTAGTGGGATTCATTTCAATTTCTTGTTAGTTGTTATGCTTAAGTTAAATTTTCCTCGTATTACGCTTGTTATTAAGCTTAACCTAGCAAATAAGTACAACCGAGTTATTGCCATTCTGCGTTTTTTTATCCAACCTATTACAGCAACAATAAGCTGTCGCGGGCCGGATGGATGACACTGGCGGGCCGGATTTGGCCCGCGGGCCGTAGTTTGGAGTCCCCTGCTTTAGAAAGTTGGCTGCTATGGTGGGATTTCAGTATCTTGCGTTTTTCTTCGTCTCACAACATGCGTACTAATAATGCATGTACTAAAAAAATGAAAACAGTGTTTACAATTCCTGCACTGTTTCATTGAAAGATAATTTAATTTAAAATTTATATAGTTTAACTCTGCAGATGTTGAGTTGGTGTGTCATCTACAGAAGACATTTCACGTTAAACTGCGGGGAATGGACCTGTGTTATGTCATCTGTCGGCAAACCTTTTTTAGGATAATTTATTTTCTAGCTTCATTCCCCCTAAGATGCCCTTTCGGATTGCTATTAACCAACTTATAATAATTTACATATTTGTTAATGATCAAGTATCCTACAAAAACAAGTAATATAAAAAAAAATTTTTAAGTCAATTCCTACTTTTTTTTCACTCTATTGCAGAAAGTCCTTCTGGTTTTTAGTTTAGTTTATCTGGCTTATCTGGTAAGTTTATCTGGCGCCATCTTATTGGTAGATACATGCAACTTAAAAAAAAAAAACTATAATTAAATAAATTTATCTACTGAATTGACATTTGGAAAAAAAAACTTTATTAACATCCAGTGCCATCCACTACAAGTTTAAAAAATGTATTTGAACTTGAATGGATGGATAAAAAGTATTTTATGAACGATTGGAAATTTGATAGGGAGAGTATATAGGGAGATATATATAGGGAGATATATATAGGGAGAGCGTGAACTAATAGAAAGAATTGAATAATGCGTTTTGTCACTTATATTCATTATTTTGTTTCATTCTTACACATCAAGCGCCAATGTATAATGTGACATTTTAGGAAATAATTTCACTATTGCCAGTCCCACTCTGGAACGTAGTCAAAATATTCCATCAGAAAAGGCCTAAAAATACCACTCAGTAATGAGTACAATGCACATAATCATGTTTAAGACCACATTTCAATCCTATTTATTAAAAAAAAAAGTAAATTACCTTCTTGAAAATTCCCATTTTTACGCCGAGGCAATAACTGTGATCACGTCCTCGGGTGAATGGCAATGAAGGATTTAAATAAATAACAGGTGGACTGAAAAGTTCGTAGACTGACACATAGATGGCGCTACTAGTATTAAATTCATATAATTTTTAGTTAGTCCTCACCTTTAAAAGACACGTGCATAAATTTGGCAGCTGTTGCGCTATTAGTACGGGAGTTATAGCATTTTTAGTGTTCATCAAGTGCAGTCCGCTCGGTGGACTGTCGATTGACTCCGGTGTGAAAGGATGGAGCCATGTGTCATCCATTGTCACATATCGACGCAAAAATTCGGGTTTATTACGATTTAAGAGCTCCAAACATTGCTTAGAATCATCCATTCATTGTAGTTTTGGGTCTATTGTGAGCTCGCGCGGCACCCACTTTGAACAGACCTTTCGCATATCCAAATATTCATTCACGATATGTCCAATTCGTTCCTTTGATATCTTTAGGGTCTCAGCTATCTCAATCCACTTTACGGTTATCAGAAATTATTTTTGTGGACTTTTTGATGTTTTCGTCGGTAACAGCCTCTTTGGGGCGTCCCACTGCGTGCATCGTCCTCGGTGCTCATTTCGCCTCGTTTATATTTAGCAAACCACTTCACTACGGTTGATTTTCCTGGTTCAAAGTCCGAATAATGTTTATCAAGCCAAGCCTTGGCTTCGATAGTATTTTTTTCGTCAAAAAGCAATGCTTTTAATTAACAGAAGAAATTCCTTTTTATCCATTTTTTCCAACTAACAAAAGTTGCTTCACTAAAATTGCTATAACTCCCGAACTAATAGTGCAACAGCTGTCAAATTTATACACGTGTCTTTTGAAGGTTAGGACGAACTAAAAATCATAGGGATTTAATACTAGTAGAGCCATCTCTGTGTCAGCCTATGAACATGTCAGCCGAACTGTTATACTTTGAAAGAGATGTAAAATAATTTATGCTGAGATGTCTTCCGTTACCTTGTTTAAAATTCTAAAACTTTCAGTCTGATTCGACTCCTGCCTTCCTATGAAGAACGCATGCAATTTATTTTCAATTCACTCAAAAAAGACAGATATTTTCATCTTTTCTAAAAAGACAGGTAATTAACCTAGTTCGCTTTAACATCATTTTTTAATGAAGATCGAATTGTTGCACTATTTTCAAGGAGGGTAATGAAGCCCTCATGTGTGGTTTCTCGGTGACCCTTGCGATTGATATTCAGTGTGCGGCGTGAACTGCGGACAGCAATTTGATTTAATTGCATTTCAGTGTCCTCCACCGAAATTACGTCCGATAAATCCCTCAGTATGAATATTGCAGCGCTATAAAATGCAGTAATTTCATCAATATTCATTTAGGTGTTAAGATAGGAATACAGATATGAAAAAGTTGCTTTTAATTCGAAATTTTTTCAAGGTCAATTGTTACTGTAAATTTATGTCTTGATCTTTGCACTGGCCCGAGTGTCAACCAGTGAAGCAAATTAAGACATTACGCGTTATGAATGGATTTTGATGTAGATAAGAAAATGAAAAAAAGTGTTGTTTTACTATAAAGTTCGGAGATGGGAAGAGATGTTTGCCATTGCATGCTGTCTCCATTGCTAGAATTTGCAATCTTTCAGTGATACACACGTTCCAATGAAGGTGAGATTGGCTTTAGAATATTTATAAATTGCATGTTCTTATCTAAATATGTTATTAATGTTCTGTGGAATAAAATTGCTATCGGTCCTTTTTATATTCTAAGTTATATTATACGACAAATGGGCCTGAATGGCAGAATGGCTAGCTGTCTGGCGCTCGGTACTACAGGTTTCGCGTTCGAATCCC
Organism: Caerostris extrusa; assembly: GCA_021605095.1. NCBI lineage: Eukaryota > Metazoa > Arthropoda > Arachnida > Araneae > Araneidae > Caerostris > Caerostris extrusa. The sequence goes on along the minus strand of BPLR01005189.1, from coordinate 42,280 downwards.
GCCGGTGCCAGGAATGTTTGTAAGGGTTCGGAATCCACTTTAAACCGTAGGCCCCGGTCCTAAGAGGATCGTTGCGGGGGCATTGTTACTCAACGACCGTGGCTTATCTTCAAGTTACACACACCCCTTGGGAAATGCAAAAGTGAGTAACGTCTGCGTAGCGTTTACCTTAAGGCATCCAAGAGCAAGCGGTCTGTTTGCTAGCTGCATTAGAATAAAAAAATGTATCGTACGTCAAAAAGTAAATGGTTGTTTATTTTAATTATTTTCTATAAAATATCTCTTCTATCATATGTAACTGTAAAGTAAACTAAAAATCAATAAATTTAAGAGCAATTTATCAAAAAATTTAAAAAGAATTTGTTAATTATGATTTTTTTAATAAAGTATAATAGTTAATAACAAATTGTTTTCAAAAATTTAAAAATTTTATTGTTAAATGTAGTGATGAATGATTGATTTGATTGATAAATGTAGTCATGAATGATTGATTTGATTGATAAATGTAGTGATGAATGATTGATTTGATTGATAAATGTAGTGATGAATGATTGATTTGATTGTTAAATGTAGTGATGAATGATTGATTTGATTGATAAATGTAGTATTTAGACTGATATACGCGAATTATAACATTCCTTTTTTTATCATTATTAATCAAAAATAAGTTAAATTAATATTTAATAAAATATTAAGAATTTAATATTTCGTTTATCCATTAAAAATAATTTATTTTAAATATTTATATAGCACAAGGAAAAAAAATAAAAATGAATTGGTGCTGTTTATTATTATATCGAAGGAAATAAAAAAATGTTTTAAACACAAATATTCAATTTTCTATTTTTTTCTGTGATGTGTTCATCATGTTTTATTGTTAACTTAAGGAAAATATTCTAAAAACAGAATATGAAAGTTGAAAATAAAGGTTGGAGGATTAAATAAGATATTTTTTTAATCGCATAATATGTACGTATTTTTAAAAACAAATTCCATGTAGTTTTATTTTTATATAAAACAAGCTATTGAAAAATTTATGTAAGAAAAATATAACTTTTATTTTCAGTAGTTGTCGCATTATTGTTTGTAAAATATCTATTTTTAATATCCGATTAGTTATTAATCGGATATTAAAAAAAGAATGCCGAATGGCCTGAATGGCCGATTGGCTAGCGCTCTGGCGCTCGGTACCCCAGGTTTCGGGTTCGAGTCCCGGCGGTGCCATGGATGTTTGTAGTGGTTCGGAATCCACTTTAAACCGTAGGTCCAGGTCCTAAGAGGATCGCAGAGCGTTGCGGGGGCATTGTTACTCCGCGTCCGTGGCTTATCTTCAAGCTGCAAGCAACTCTAAGTAATGCACAGTGAGTAACGTCTCTGCAGCGCTTGCCTTAAGGCATCAAGACCAAGCTGTCTAAGTGTTTGCCAGCTGCTTTAGAACCAAAAAAAAATATCCGATTAGTTTTTGTATTAACTCAATTAATTTCATACTATATTCGTACTTAGAGCTTTAGTCAACAAGTTTATTGCTTAATGAAACTCTTTTTATTCAAATAAAATAATTTATTCAATTTTATTATTTGTTTACTAAAAAGTTTATTTTTTATATTTTACAGCTTCTAATTGTTTTCGCAGCCATTTTGGCAACTGTTTCCTGTCAGGCAAACTACAGAGTAAGTAATTTTTAAATAATAATCAAGTTCTTTTTTTTTTTTTTTCAAATAATTAATTTTCGAAACAAGATTTTAGTTTTACATTTCGATAATGATTAGAATTTGCCATGAATTTCATTTGTTATTGAAATAAATATCGATGCTTAAAAGTAAAACTAAATTACTTCAAAGAAAATCCTTACTTTTGACATTTCTTCTCATTTTCCCGTCAATATGATTTTTTAATGTTAATTATTGAGTTTTATTTTGACGAAACAAGTTAAATTTAAATTCAAGTTATAATTAATAAGGGTTTTATTTACGGGTTATTATATTTTTATGAAAATCAACCTTAAATTGGTGTTATAACATTCATTATTTTTCATGTTTGAGAATTGTTTATGCATGCCCAATACATAATGAATTTTATTTTACATTTTTTTCTTTTTTAGCTTTTATTTTTACATTAAATTAATTGCAGATCTTAAAAATACTACATAAAATGCTTTTTAACGAATAGACAAAATTTAATATCAATCAACTTATTAAACTTCCTTTAAAAATGATCTTAAATTCATTTCCAATTAATAATTTCAATCTTTCTAAAGAAGCTGTTTTTCAGAGGCAAAGAGTCGGCCAAAATATTTCTCACACTTTTTATACCGAATCCCGACTTCTAACTTCTGACTCTTTTTACTCTTTTCCAATATTTTTAAATAAAAAAATTTAATATAATTTTGAAACTGAAGTATAATAATGTATTTTTAAAATGAAAGCAAAACAGAAGTTTTGTAAATAAGAATTAGCATTAACACAGATACACACAAACAAAAATAATTATGGCGATCTAATTTGCAATAGAAAATAATTGATAGACTGTTATGGACCAACGGGAATAGTTTACTTGCATTTGCTTTCATGATCTGCAGTTGATGGAAAAGGGTACCCAAATGCAATCATAATTTTTTATATTTCAAAAAAGTATCCTGTTAATATATTGAAACAATTATTTAAAAGTATCGAAAAGGCTTTCTTATTAAAACAACTTGCTTTATTATATTGTATAATCTATCAAAAATAAAATAAATATATGCATCACAAGAAAAAAAAAACATGAAAAGGAATTCAAATAGGAATCATTCTAACAAAGTAAAAAAATAAATTTTAATCTCTCAGTGAAGATACACTGTCATACACTGTCATAGATGTAATTTTATCAAGTGAAAAAAAGTAACAACTCGTTTGAATGTAGAAAGGGCAAATCGATTACTTATTAAGGCTAGTCAGTTATACGCAGTGCAAAGAAATTTTGAAAAACAACAGTTTAATATTTATTGTGGAGCTATTTTCATCTAATTTTCCTTTCGATGTTATGTAATTTAAAATTTTTAATTATAAATTTTTTTTATAAAAAAATTTATAATAATTAAAAATCCATTTTTAATTGCCTTTCTACACTATTACACCACTGCGTTTGAATTCGTTTAACTTGTAGTTTTTAGACGCGATAGTTGATGAGACTAAAGTCAGCCGAAGTCGAAACCTGGGTCAATCGATTTTTTCTTTTCTATAATGGATAATTTTTTTTCCATACGGCGCAACGATACTTTTATCAATTTAAATTAAAAGCATCTAAGATCTAAAGTAGGTGCGCAGAAGATCTACCTCCCCTTGGTGCACCTGGTAACACTTTTTAGTGGCTAAAAGATCTGCAACTTGGCATTAGTGTTAGATTCATGGACTCTGTCTCAGCATGTTTTGTTGTTGTTGTATGTTTTTTTTTCTTCGTTGTTCTTTTTGCTGTAACTGTTCATAATCTGCCATTGGAAATAAAAAATAAATAAAAGTTCAAAATTTGTATTCATTCACACATACTTAAACTATGCTTGCAGCCACAAATTCCCGAGTACGCCCCCATCCCGTACTCCTTCAATTACCTGTCCGAAGCAGAGGATGGATCCAGCAGTCACCAAGAAACGGGCGACGGTGCCGGAAACGTCCAAGGGTCCTACACACTCCTGGGCCTGGATGGCTTGAAGCGCGTCGTCGAGTACACAGCAGGATCGGACGGATTCAAGGCCATCGTGAGAACCAACGAACCCGGCACCGACAACAGCAGTCCTGCCAACGTCGTCTTCGAGTCGACCGCCCCCGGTGCCACAGGCCCCATCATCAAGTACAGCAACGATGCTTCTCCTGCAGTACGGACCACCACCAGAGGACAACGACAGAATGTCAGATATGTACTGGTACCCAGTACTGATCCCAGAGCTACAAGGCAGTGATCCTCCTAAGACAATGGAATAGAACCGCACGTTGGAAATGGACTTGATTAGAAATTATAAGTGAAACAATTTGTTCTTAAGAGATATATTTAAGGTTCAACCTTATTAAATAGTGTTCATTGTTTGTATATTTAAAAAAATATATATATATGTTGCGCCTTATATGTCTTAAATAAAAATAAAATTTTTATTAGTGTTATTCATTGGAATCTGCTTGGAATCAACTTTTATATATAAAAAAGAAATGTGTGTTGTAATGTGTGTCGTGGTTTCGGTACAAAATTAAAAGTGAATTTGAAAAAAAGTATGAGTTTTTGTCTTTTTTAATCACATTAAATTGGAAAAAAAAATAATATAAACATTAAACATTAATTTGTTTTTTTTTTTCATTTATTTTCTTTTTTGGACGTGCACTATAATTATAGCTATCAATAATTTATCAAAACGTTTAAGCAGGTTTTTCAAATATTTTTACAGCTTTATTCCTCAATCAATAAGCGGCGCGAAGTATTCTTAACTACTTTTTTTTATAATTTTCAAAACCATTTTACTTGCAAGAGACCAAATAAAAAAATAATAATGTATCAAACTGAATAATAATTTTGTGAATTACTTTTGTTAAAATATTGAACTGATTATAAGAAAAAATTTGATAGTGTCACTTAAATTTTGTTGGAAAGATTTGATTTTCATCTCCATTTAGTTAAACTGAATAGTCAAATATATTATTGAGTATATATATTATTGAGTTAATATATGGTTAAATATATATTTGAGCAGGAATTTTATTGGAGTTTTAATTCATAAAATTATGATCTATTATATACACTCAAGAGCCAAAACATTATGACCACCTGTCAATAACGAGTTGGCCCACCTTTGGCGCGCAACACAGCTTCAACTCAGCCTTGGCATGGATTAATACCACCACTTAATACCAGTTAAATACCACTTCCACCTGATCACGTGCCTTCCACGTCATCAGGCGAGTTTATTTATTGCAAAATGTAGGGGTGGTCATAATGTTTTGGCTCTTGAGTGTATATTTATAGTAGATCATAATTGTATGAATTAAAACTCCTATAAAATTTCAATTTCCTCCAATACAATTGTAAGGAAAAGTTTTTGTACGCACAGTAAAAATAATTATTTGATATTTGAATGTATTAATTGTCTAAAAATTTTATCCCAACTAATTTGTTAATAGCATCGATTATATGAAAGTCGAAATATTGATAAATGTAGTGTTGCTGGATTGTAACTGAGTAGGGTTGTATTGAGACTTGAGACACAGATTTGACAACACACAGCTTTATTTACACTCTAGTTGTATTTAGTACGTACGTTGTAATTAGCATGCTAGTACCACAACACCATATACACTCGCAGTTAGAGATATACAATATTTAACCCATTTAAAGACAAAATTAAAGATTCGCGGAAGGATCCCACTGCTAAGCCGAAAACCCGTTACTTAGGTTTGCTCGGAATATACAACCTCTCCGGGTGAGAATTTATAGGCCAACTAATACACATGATAGTGCTAAATATATTTTCTCTCAGGATCAGAGATTACAAACCAAACTTTTCTCAGCAGAAGAGCGTGATTGCGCTGTGCTAAACGTTTCTCGCCGATTGTACTGTACTTCCTCTCGGGTGAGAGTCTCGAGGCCTACTGACCATTTTCCCCTGAACGCCACAGAAAGCGCTCTTGCAGTGCATAGGAGGAAACACGGTTAAATAAGCCAAAATAAATTTCCTTTTTTTTAAATACGGATTATATTTTTTCTTCATTTATTTATTGCACAGAAATCTTTTGTTTAACTTATTACTTAAATCACTATTTGTAAAATATTGTTGTTTTCAATTTAATTTATTGACTTTAAAGAAAACTCTTAAATGTTTCAACTTGATATCAAAATCGAAAAACTCAACTTGAGATTCGGCTGTTCTAGTTGCAAAAATTGAAATTAAAGTGTAAAATAAAGATATGCCGATCTAACGGGAAATCTCATTTTGACCGAATTTAATTCATGTAACTATGCGCTTTAAATTTCTCTATGTGTTCAAAAGTAATACTCGCTTCTTATGCAAAGACATGATGTTAATTACTGGAGTTATCTTTCCGTCGTTTATCTAGAATATGGAATGAACTTCTTTCATGGCTGTCGGAAAGATTGTCAAGATCATTAACACACACTTGAAAAGGAAAATCAGTTTTATTATTTTTAATTTTAATTTATTTATTATCATTCTAATGTTGTTCTTAAGACTATACGCATTAAATTAGATTTTCTTCATAGACAAAACTATTATTTTTCACTTCCATTATTATTTATTTATTTATTTTTTGTTCTAATGCAGCTGGCAAACACTTAGACAGCTTGGTCTTGGATGCCTTAAAGCAAGCGCGGGCCTGAATGGCCAGCACTCTGTACCACAGGTTTCGGGTTCGAGCCCCGGCGGTGCCATGGATGTTTGTAGTGGTTCGGAATCCACTTTAGCTGTAGGTCCCGGTCTGTTTAGCCCTCATGCGCACAAGATGACCGTAGAGCGACAAATCAAACCAAATTAAAAAGCAAGCGCTGCACAGACGTACTCACTTTGCATTACCCAGGGGGCGCGTGTAACTTGAAGATAAGCCACGGACGCGGAGTAACAATTCCCCCCAACGCTATACGATCGTGTTAGACCGGGACCTACGGCTTAAAAAGTGGATTCGAACCACTCCAAACATCCATGGCACCGCCGGGACTCGAACCCGAAATCTGTGGTACCGAGCGCCACAGCGCTAGCCTCTCGGCCTTTCAGGCCCCTTCACTTCCATTATTTGGTTAAAATAATTATTTGTAAGTAATAATCGTACCTAACTTGCAATTCCGTATTAGGATCTTGTTGTAATTAACTTGTTGTTTTTATAAGGCTCGGAATTTATGAAATTTTGTTCTTTCTAATTGCAATATTATAAGAGCATCGCATCTTCTTTGAATTAAATCCCTTTAAAATAATTTATTTAGTTCTTTAATCTTATTATTATAATTTCTTTCTCAATATCTAAAAAGTATCTCAAACAAATCACTGCAAGATGTGTTAAATAGATAACAAAGTTTTTTTGTTAAGAAACGCATTCAATAAAAACATGAAAATAAAAACATATAAACTACATAAACTAAATAATTCTAGATACAATTTGAATTAAATTACTAATAATTGTACATTTTTGTAATGAAAGATTTTAATAATTTGTAATTAAACAATTTGTAACTTGTTTTTGTAATTTAGACCAGGGGTCTCCAAACTTTCCAGCCTTAGGGCCATACTGTTTACTCCATTAAGTACCAAATGCCGAAACCGTTTTCATTTTCTGCCATTATCTATAATTTCTAGACCAGTCGCCGAGTACGCGCTCTGAACGAACATACGCTTGCTAACTACAAACTATTGTCTGTGAAAATGACAGTTACATAAATTTCATTAGTATTTTTTGCAGTGAATACCCGCGGTTTCATTCGCGTTCATTTAGCTTCTCCGTTCCTGAGGGATTTTCAGGATAAAATCATATGTTTGATTCAAGATATATACATTCCAAACATCGACATACATACATATGCGGTACTCTTTGTGTTAACGAAATCAATAGCGTTATTGAAACACTGAATGAGGAACCACAACTAAGAAATATTAAGCCTAAAAAATGAGAATACACCGATTTAGATTCCACACAAATAAAAAAAGATGGCCACCGATTGTCTGGGAAAGTAAAGAATGAAGTGTTCATTATTAGGAGTGCTACCAATCACTCGTTATCACATATTTCACTAGTTTCATTCCGAAAATGCAGAGTTAGTTTAAAAGTGTCATACGAAGTACCCCCAGGCTTTTTTTTAACAGCGACATTCATTTTCTCGTCGATTTATTTTTTATTCTTACGTTAACAATTATTTTTTCTTTTTAGTTTGATTCACTCTAAAAGCGTGTTTTTAGTGTTTTTAAACTATTAATTTATTTTTACAGACTGAAAACATTTTTCCACTGTCCGTATCCTGATGCAAACTGCACGCGGATTCTATTTAAAAAGCAGAAGATGAAACAACAAACATCCAAGTAGCCAAACCGAAGAACAATCGCCGTGCTGCCTTTATATACGGGAAAAGGTACCTTCACCCTCGAACACGTTCGAGAAACAAATGAGAACGGTTTATTTAAAGGGAGCAAAAAATAACCAAAAGACTGACGTAAGTTTTTATTATTATTCACACTCGCATTCAGCGCTGACGGCGATAGACGTGAGAAAAGGCTTGAATCAAGTTCAAGGTTCAACTTGGTTCATAATCGTATTTAACACTGAATTGTCTAGCCCAGGCGTCTCCAAACTTGCCAGCCTTCCGGGCCGTACTGTTTACTCCATTAAGTACCAAGGGCCAAAACCGTTTTCATTTTTCTGCCATTATCTATCATTTCTAGACTTCTGTATAATGTTTACAGATCTCAGTTAACCGACGAGCACATTAAATCTCTTTTAATAATTGGTACAAGTAAAATTGATCTACTAAAATTAAGTAAAATTGATAAAACTGATTCACAACTACAAACTATTGTCAGTGAAAACTCACAATTACGTAAATCTCATTAGTATTTTTTACAAGTGGATACCCCTCGGTGTCATTCGTGTTCATTTAACTTTTCCGTTCCTGAGAATTTTCAGGATAAAAATCATATGTTTGATTCAGGATATATACATTCCAAACATCGATATGCATACATATGCGATACTCTTTACCACAACATAACTACCGAGGTTAACCACGGGATGTTCACCAGTTTATCATTTCAATTATTTGTCAGTTCTTCATTTATGTCAACTCTTCATTTATGTATTTTTGCATCAAGACATCCTACAGATTATTTCGTTTCATGTATAAAAAATTAAGGGAATTTTCACTGCAAAAGTTTGTGCATCAGAAATGAAAGAATATACAAAAATATATATAAAATTTATAATTGTATATATAATGAATACGTGAAATTACCTGAATATTAATGATCAAATTAATATCTATTGTTCATTATTCTTCTAACTATACCTATTGTTCACTTTTCTTCTCTTCTAACTAACTCAAGCATAGTAAATTATAAATATTTCAGCTTTTCAATTGATTTTTTTCATAAAATCACATCGTTTATCATTTTCATAAATTGTGGTTTATTATAGAAAGGAAATTGTTTGGGGTATTTATAAAAGGAAAAATAAACCTAAATAAGTTATTGACAATAAATAGCTTTAACATATGTTTAAAATCTTGAATAACATTTATTTCATAGAATTAACATTGCAGTTTGTATTATTATCTAATTAAAATTGTTACACGTTCAATTTATTAAGAATATTGCTTTGGTTTTGTAAATTCACTGTCGCGTATCATTATCAAAATATTGGTTGTTTGACAGTTTTGATTGTATTGGACAATATGAGTAAACAATTAAATAATTATTACGCAGCTAAATATGTATTGTGACATGATAAATGAATACATTCCTAACTTTTGAGTAATAATTTTTGATTTGCACAAAATTTACATCTTTCAAGATAATTTAACTAATGCATGTTAAGTATATTATGTTCCAATTAAAAATAATTGAATGTGTCTATTTATTTTTTTCATATTTTTATAAATATGTATTTATATATTTCACATTTTATATAAATGTTTATTGTTATTTTAAGGATTCCAGATAAATGTAATGCAAAAAAGAAATCAAAAATATTTACATATCTGTTCATAAATGTTTCCCAAAAACATTTAGAAAGAATTCTTTATATATTATAAATATTTCACTAATTAGTCTTTTAATATGCATTTTTTTACATTTTTCTGAAGAGTTTATTATTAACCGGATAATTATGGAAGTTGCATTAATAATAATCGAGTCTCTTAAAAATTCTTAATATTAATCAAAACTGCAATGTCTTGTAGTAATGCAAATACACTAAATTTTCAACGAAGTGTTTTTTTCAAATAAAAATTTTCATTCATAAAATTTATATTATGTAGAACAAATATTATTTACCATTTTAGATTGAATGGGTGCGCAGAAGATCTACCTCCCCGTGGTGCACCTGGTAACACTTTTTAGTGGTTAAAAGATCTACAACTTGGCATTATTGTTACACTAATGAATTCTGTTTCAGCATGTTTTGTTGTATTATTTTGTTGTTGTTGTATGTTTTTTTCGTTGTGCCTTTTTTGCTGTAACTTTTCATAATCTGCCATTGGAAATAAAAAAAAAATTTAGATTGAATTAAACAATTCTGAATAGCTCTAAAATCAAATCGATTTCTACATTTGACAAAGTAGGACATGCCGCTTTGTTATCTTCCATATTGCCATCATGCCTTCAAGTGTCTTTCTAGATCAGGGGTCTCCAAACTTTCCAGCCTTAGGGCCATACTGTTTACTCCAGTAAGTACCGAGGGCCAAAACCGTTTTAATTTTTCTGCCATTATCTATCATTTCTAGACTAGTTGCCGAGTACGCTCTGAGCGAGCATACGCTTGCTAACTACTAACTACTGTCAGTGAAAATTCACAATTACATAAATTTCATTAGTATTTTTTTCAAGTGGATACCTCGCGCTCATTTAGCTTTTCCGTTCTGAGGGATTTTCAGGATAAAAATCACATGTTCTATTCAGGATCTATACATTCCAAACATCGATATGCATACATATGCGACACTCTTTTACCCCAATATAACTACCGCGGGATGTTCACTAGTTTATAATGTTGGTGGGATTCATTTCAATTATGTGTTAGTTGTTATGCTTAAGTTAAATATTTTGCTTATGATGCTTGTTATTGCTTTACCTAGCAAGTCAATAAAACCCAGTTATTATCATTCTGAGTTTTTTTTATCGAACTTATTACAGCAACCATAAGCTATTTCGCTGTAGCGGGCCGGATTTGGCCCGCGTCCCGTAGTTTGGAGACCCTTGTTCTAGATCATTCCAAAAGTATTAACATAAATATCAAAAGGAAGATCTCACGATGGTTTTCCTCAAAAGAGACTGATAAAATGCTTCAAATGTTCGTGTCCTTCGGACTCAGTTATGAAGCAAAAAAAAAAAAAGAGAAGAAACTAGTCTTGCTGTATAATAAGAAATATCTGTGAGAAAAAGATACTGGACACACGTAGATCACATGAATTTATACGTCCTGTAAGGTAATTTAAGGTACATCAAGGTTAACTTAAATTTGCAATTAATGAAAAGAATTAACCTTGAACCTATACAATAAGCGGTCGTAGAGTACATCTCTTTAGTAGGCCAGATAATTCTTTTTTTTTCTTTTAGTCTTTAAAGGGTTTCAAAAAATGTATATAATATTCCAAAATCTGTAGTGAACTATCATTCTCATCCTACGGTGATCTACAATAGCTCAGTCTCACAAGAATCATGAAGGTGAGTTAGTATTTTTATACAGTGAATGTACATATTACTAGATGCATCTGCATTGTAATGTAACCCATCTCATTCAGAATCAAAATGTTTAAATAATGTTTGATGGAAATTGTTTTTATGCTATTGTTCAACTACGTTATGAATGACGGACAAACATTGCCTTAAAATAAATAATATGTTTCGTTCAAATTTGGCAAAATTTGCAAATAGTGTATTTTTTAAATTTATGTAAAATCTAAAAAATATATGTAAACATCCCATTCGTACATTAGAAAGAAAAATGTATCATTTGTACTTTATAAAGAAAGATACTATTCTAAAGTACAGGTGAATGACTTTGCATCGAGTCATTGAGATCAAAAATTAAAAGAAACCATGAGTAATGTCTCTTCCAAATAGCGATAACTCATCTAATGATGAATAGATTTAAAACTTATGGTTCCATGCATGCCAAACATTATTCAAAACTTCGGGTTAAAATTTCATCGGATTCCGAAAATGATTATGATTGGCGGTGTGGCAAGAAAGGCAATTTTTTCGAATGCTTGAATTCGGTGTCCTAACGACTCGTGATGAAAATTCCGCGTCCCGACTTCTAATGACCCAAGAAGCAAATTGTTTTCGAAAACTAAAAGTACCATCTTTAAAATAAAACAAATCACGATTTCTTACGGAAAGCTTTAACTTTCTTAAACCAAGATTTGGACGTGAATCGTGATTGGAACGAAGTTTATGTCTTTAGTAAAAAGGACACGAATTATCTTTCAGGCTGTAAGGAATCAACGAGGTGAAGAAAGTTATCGTATCAAATGTACGTTGGCATTTCTGAAAATGTGCATTATTGAATGACTTTTTTTCTAGATAAAAATTAATAGATGAATTTGGTGATTTTTTTTATCATGATAAAAAAAGTGTTTTTAATAATCATAATATCATGTTGTAATAATCATATTAATCCTGTTTTTAATAATCCTAATATAATAATTATTTAAAATATTGTTCTCTTGCGAGAGGTATAGGTATAATATATACACACACACAAAAAAATTCCGATAAATCTGTATGTATAAAAGTCCAATTTATTTTTTCTTTCCGACATTAATTGTTTTTATTCAATATTTACTTTTTGCAAAATTCGTCTTCGATATTTTTTTGAAAAAGACAAAAGTGAGCTTAAAATTTAAATACCATTTTTCTACCTAGTATCATTTAATAAATTTTAGGAGAGTGATTGTAGCATTTTTATAAAACAATAATTATTTAATAATTTAAGCATTTAGTGTAATTTATCAATATGAGTTTTTCTTTCATAGGGCAAAAAAATTATGTTAAATTAATAATAATATAACTTTTTAAATTGCTATTTGAAAAGATTTACATTTATTTTTTAACTGATCGACAAAAATTAATGAAGTGAAAACAATAATACAGAAGCAGATAATGAGATGAAAATTAAAATGCTTTTCATTCAGAACTTAATTTTTATCTCAAATGTTTTATTTATTGTTTCAGTTAACTTAAGGTAATTTTAATCAGCTGATTTTAAAAGAAATTACAAAAATTTTCTACATGTTTTTCTTTTTCATCTAAATTGTTTCGTTAGCTGGACGTATCGTAGCTTTCGTTTCTTTTGTTAGTTGGATATAGTTAACAAAAAAGATGTATATAAGCCCTGTTGACATAACTATCTAAAGTGAATATATGTATATATGTATTATATATATATAGAGAGAGAGATAAGTTATAATTATTAAATTATTAAATATGATATAAATAACTTCAATTTACCTGCAAACTAATTTTTTTCATTCAATAATAATAACAAATTTCATTTCAAATTGCGCAAATTTTCATAACTTTTCAACAATGACATATTTTTGAAAACAAAATATATAAAATTTATGTGTTTATAGTATAAAACAAAAAAATACTACGCATTATCTGTAGTTTCGTAAGAAGGATTTCCCATTCAAAAAATGCGTATTAGATTAAAAATTACTTCCAGAAAAAAAATTTCATTTGAAATGTGGTCATGACTTTTAGATTAAACGCGCTCTTATTTTAGAAACATTATGCAACTAAACGAAAAACTGATGCAATTTCGGAAATGATCTTTTAAATATTCAATTTCTAGAATACTATTTGATAAATCATGCACGTGTAATAAACACTTACAAAAAGACACTTAGAAACATAGCTTAGACTTGTTAACGAAATTTCAAACGGATGAATTAAGGAATTTCCAAAATATTTTCATGAAAAATTGATTGATGATTGATTTTCAGAGTCGTAAAAAGTCATTTCAAAACTATTCGTAAAAGAAACAATAGAAAAAAACTATATTTGATTTATTAACATTATTTTTAATATTTATTTTAAGTTTCTATATTATATAAAATAATAAAAGGGTGGAATTGGAAAATGCATTCTTTAAACTTTTCTGCATTTTTTTATTTTTGTATTATTTAATAGGAATCACTTAAGTGTTAAAAAGAACAGAGAAATAAATTTTTTAATATTACGTATTAAAATAATTAGCTGTTTAATATAGAATTCTGTATTTTAAAATAAAATTACTTGATCTAAAGAAAATCAAATAAGTTCACAAATTTTATTTAATGAAATATTGAATGAAATACTCTTTATTTTCTAAAGTTGTTCTTAATTGCATAATGTAAAAGCAATTATTTAAATAAATTTTTACAATTGAAGATTCATTCTCTACAATAATGTAGTTCTCCAAAAAATACAAATTCTAAGCAATTACAACTGAAATTATCGAACAACGTTTTAATTTAAAAATTGCACAAAAATATATTATGATACGCTGCAAAGAAAAAAACACATAAACAAATTGTATCACTTTTTAATACGCTTTTATTAGTTTCACCTGTACGTTTGTTTGTTTGTTTGTATGTAACTGACTCTTTGGGCTCGGTTTTGCCCTACTTTAAGAGATCCGATTTAATTGAAACGTTGTAGACTTATCAAGGACACGTTTGTTATCTCATCATGATTAGGATCGCCAGGATGAGTGATTTTATTTTAATTTATGAAGAGCAATTTAACCCATGTAGAATGAAAGTATTCAGTAAAGACATTCAAACCTACGTGGGGAAGCGGCACAAAGAATAACGCACCTGACTACGGATCAGGAGATTCCCTGTTCGAATTCTGGCTGACTCGACATATTCGCATTTAGCCTTTGTTTTACTCACAATTAAATTATTGTAAGAATTATAGTTCCAGTCCTCCGTACCGGGACCTCATTTAAATATTATAGTTTAAAAACACTGTAAAACATGCTTAGAGTTAATCAAGCTAAAAAAGTAAAAAATAAATGAATAGTTTAAAATAGTTTAAATAGTTAAATTAATAGTTTTTTAAACTATTCATTTATTATATTATTAATTATAAAAAATTAGCGTATAATTGTTTTGTTCAACTTTACATGTTACAGTTCATACACGTGCCTAGCAATTTTATGACTTATTGAGGTGCAGAAATTCTACAGTAATAAATTAAATTATATAATTAATTGATTGTATAATTTAAAATATAATTAAATATTATAATTAAATTATATCATCGGGGCCCGATGGCCGAGTGGCTAGCACTCTGGCGCTTGGCACCCAGATATCGGATTCAAATCCCGGCGTTGGCATGGGTGTTTGTAGTGGTTCGAATCCACTTTAAACCGTAGGTCCCGGTCCTAATAGGATCGTAGAGCGTTGTGGGGGCATTGTTACTCCGCGTCCGTGGCTTACCATCAAGTTACCCCTGGTTTTATGCAAAACGAGTAACATCGGTGCAGCACTGACGGCATAAAAGATCACGGTCTAATTGCCAGCTGCATTTGAAGAAATATATATAAATAAAACTGATTCCATGAAAAATAATAACCTATAATGAAAAAGGCTGATAATTAAAAAAACTGAATGGTTTAAGATTTAAATTATTATCATTATTATAATATATGCTAAAGAACGTTTATTTATTTTTCAGGTCCTCTTAGCATTGTGTGCCATTGTGGCCGTGGCTGCCGCTCTGCCTGTTGTAGTATGTATTTTATTTTTTCTGAATAAATTACATCAACTCTTCGTTAAATCGTGTGTGGCACACGAAAACGTGGCATAATAAATGTTGTAAGATGTTTTTCCTAAAAAAGCAGTCAAAATATTGGAAGCACACTGTATCGAGGGGTTACTGTAATTTTTAAGAATAGTTTTAAAAAACTGCTGCACGAAAATTTGTTTAATGTTTAAAAATGTAATATAAAATGTTTTTTTAAAGTTTACATTCAATAAATGGTAAATATTAGCAGAATTCCATATTTCTCGAGAAATGGATAAGCATATGTATTAAACATATTCCCGTGGAAAATCTAGTTTTAACAAAGTTCAAGCAAGATTAAACTTGCACAGATTAAACTTATTTGCCCCAAAGGAAAATAAAACTTATAGTAATGAAATAGTCTCTAATTTAGTCTTTAACTGACTACTCTCTGAAAATGTAAATTAATTTTAAAAATTTCATCGACATTTATTGCTGAATTTCATAAAATTAAAACATAAGTTTTTTTACATGAGAAAAGTTATGCAACTAAATGAAGAACCGAAGAAAGTGTTTCGAACCCATTTTCAAAATCAGAACATTATTCTAATCGAAAGAGAATGCAAAAGAAATTATAAGTTTGAATAGCAAAATATAAACACACATGATATAGATTAATTTCATGCTAATATTCTCAAATTAATTGTCCATTTTCATCAATCAATTTTCTGGTTTGTTTGAAATATGAGAGAGTTTTTTTTATATTTTTATTTAACACTACATTAAGAGACTTAAGAGTCAAGTTATGAACATGTTTTTCCACTAGATATTATGTCCAATGGCATTTTCAACTTTTCCATTTAGCACGAAGTTGAAAAGTCCCCCCCCAAAAAAAAAAAAATATTCGTACACCTAATATTCCTATCAATGAAATGTCTCACATTTTTAAAAAACATTTTTACTTTGGAGAATTTATTCATCCAATATTCCTATCCAATACAAGTTTTATTTTAAATTTTCAACTTTTCCCTCGAGCACAAAGTCAAGCCACATAACATAACAGGGGGACTGAAAAGTTCGTAGGCTGACACATAGATGGTGCTACTAGTATTAAACACATAAGACTTTTAGTTAGCCCTAACCTTCAAAAGACACATGTATAAATTTGACAGCTGTTGCACTATTAGTATGTGAGTTATAGCATTTTTAGTGTTCATCAAGTGCAGTCCACTTGGACTGTCGATTGGACTCCGGTGAGAAATGATGGAGCCATGTTTCATCCATTGTCACATCGACGCAAAATTCGTGTTTATTACGATTGAACAGCTCCAAACACTACGATCCATTCGTCGTTGTTTTGGGTCGATCGAGCTCGCGCGGCACCCAATTTCAACAGAGCTTTCGCATATCCAAATATTCATTCACGTTTTGTCCAACGCGTTCCTTTGATATCTTTAGGGTCTCAGCTATCTCAATCCACTTCACTTTACGGATATCAGAAATTATTTTGTGGACTTTGGGCGTGCATCGTCCTCGGTGCTCATTTCGCCTCGTTTAAATTTAGCAAACCCCCTTCTCTACGGTTGATTTTCCTGGTACAAAGTCCGAATAAAGTTTATCAAGCCAAGCCTTGGCTTCATTATTTTTTTTTTTCTCCAAAAGGCAATGCTTTAATTAACACACGAAATTCCTTTTATCCATTTTTTCACACTAACAAAAAGTTGCTTCACTAAAAATGCTATACCTCACATACTAATAGCTGTCAAATTTATACGCGTGTCTTTTGAAGGTTAGGGGTAACTAAAAATCATACTAGTAGCGCCATCTATGTATCAGCCCAAGTGTTACCATTTCCGATTGACTAAATGTCTCAATCTATGTTTCTTGTAGAGCGAAGAAACAGAGCCCTCCAAGCCCTATTCCTTCAACTACGTCGCCGAGAATGAAGAAGGGGGTTCCAGCAGTCGCACTGAAACCTCCGACGAAACCGGCACCGTCAGAGGTTCCTACACCATCACAGACGTGGATGGGCGAAGCAGAGTCGTGGAATACGTCGCTGGAGTCGACGGATTCCAGGCCAACATCCGCACCAACGAACCTGGAGCCGATAATTCCGCCCCTGCGCACGTCTCCATCGACTTCAACGCGGAACAGGCCAAGGCCATTCAGTTGAGCGCCCCGGTGAGACACGAGGTGGTCAAGCCAGTCGTCGCACATCAAAACGTCCGGTCGTCCGACCATCACCAAAACGTCCGGTCGTCTGACCATCACCAAAACGTCCGATACGTGATGGTTCCAGCAACCGAACCAGAGGCATCTCCTGCAAGTTAAACGGATTCATACGACTCCATTTTGGACTCCATTGAAACAAAAAGAAAAAAAGAGAAATCACTTTTTATTGGAGTTTTAAATTAGTTAAATTATTTATTCAGAACTTGTTAACTAAGTCATAATTGAAGCTGTCATGATTGTAGATCGCCGCCCACTCATTTAATTTAAGTTTTAGAATTATTTTATTGAAGTTGTTATACGCTTTTGATAGCTGAATTAAATTATTTTCTACCATGCTAAAATGTGTGTATGTATTTTATATCTTCACAGAGTTTTAAATTAGTTAAATTATTTACTCAGAAACTTGTTAACTAAGTCATAATTGAAGCTCTCATAATTGTAGATCAATCGTCCACTCGTTTAATTTAAGTTTTAGAATATTTTATGAAGTTGTTGAAGGCTTTTGATAAAAAAATACAACAAAACATGCTGAAACAGAGTTCATTTATCTAACAATAATGTCAAGTTGCAGATTTTTTAGACACTAAAAAGTGTTACCAGGTGCACCACGGGGAGGTGTATAACTTCTGCGCACCCGTATTTATATCTTCCTAGAGGGCATATCCATTTTGTACTCCAGGGGTCTCCAAACTTTCCAGCCATAGGGCCATACTGTTTACTCCAGTAAGTAACAAGGACCAAAACTGTTTTAATTTTTCTGCCATTAATTACATAAATCTCATTAGTATTTTTTACAAGTGGATAACCCGCGGTTTCATTCGCATTCATTTAGCTTTTCCGTTCCTGAGAGATTTTCAGGATAAAAATCATGTTTGATTCAGGATATATACATTACAAACATCGATATACATACATATGCGATACTCTTTAGCCCAACATAACTACCGCGGGATGTTCACTAGTTTATAATGTTAGTGGGATTCATTTCAATTATTTGTTAGTTGTTATGCTTAAGTTAAATTTTTCTGCGTATTATGCTTGTCATTAAGCTTTTACCTAGCAAGTCAATAAAAACCGAGTTATTATCATTCTGTGTTTTTTTTTATCCAACCTATTACAGCAGCAATAAGCTATTCGCTGTCGCGGGCCGGATGGATGACATTGGCGGGCCGTAGTTTGGAGACCCCTGTTTTACTCTATATTTGCCCTAATATAATTTTAAAACAAAAATTTCAGTTCATTTACACATAACGATTAAAAATTGTACACAATAAAAATGTTTTACGCTGTCACGTTTTTAAAATAACATGTATTTCAAAGAGCTTATTTAAAAAAAGAAAGCATTAAGCATTGTTTTTTTTGTTGTTTCATTTGAATTGTAATTTCTTTTTTAACGCATCAGAAATTCTAATCCATGTGAAATAAAATAGAGGGTGCTGTGAAAAATGAAGTGTGAACTTGCTTTAACTAAGGTTACTCAGTCTGCATTTTGTTTTTTATCTTACAAAGAAGTACAATATATTCACACAATTTCCGACTTGCAAAGTTTCCAACAAATCTCGTCTTAATAAAATAATTAGTTTTCGACAAAATAAAAGTATACGAAATATATATTTACTATTTTTAATACGAAACCCTATATAAAATTATTCGTGCATGCATTATATGTAAATTTTTAAAATTGTATTACTTCCTCTTTTCTCAAGATTCTATTGCAGTTAGAAAAAGGAAAAACAGGATCCTACAATAGCTTTACAGAAACGTATTCTTAATTATTTTTATAAAAAATAAAGCAAAGTTTTATAACTAAAGTTAACTGTTCAATGGAACTAACAAATGTCATTTAATTATAAGTAAATTGATAAATTATGTTAATTGTTTGAAAAGCTCATTTGTACATCAATGGTTAAATAAGGTTAAAATTTACAGTTTATAAAAGAAGCATTCATAAAACTTTTCATTACAGACTGTAATTTTATGCAGTTCATTCTCTTAAGTATTTCATTGAGAAAAGTTCATTTCAATATTTTTTTCTGCTTCTTAAATATAAAAAGTTTTAAGTGCATATTAAGTTTTGTAAAAAGAAAAAAATATGAATAAAATACCATAATAATAAAGAAATTCATTGTCACAAAATACGTGAAATAAACGATTTTAAATCAATTTACAAAAAAAAGGGCATTTGGCACAAAACAGAAAAGAGCTGTGCATTGTTAAAAAGTTTTTACCAATAATATGTTGGTAATTTAGAGCAGGATCTCCAAACTACTGCCCGCGGGCCAGATCCGGCCTGCCAATGTCATCCATCCGGCCCGCCACAGCGAATAGCTTATTGTTGCTGTAATAAGTTAGATAAAAAAACACAGAATAATAATAATTACTCGGTTTTATTGACTTGCTAGGTAGAGCTTCATGACAAGCATATTAGGCAGAAAATTTAACTTAAGCATAACAACTAACAAATAATTGAATTGAATCCCACTAACATTATAAATTAGTGAACATCCCGCTTCGGTAGTTATACCTACCTATTTCCACTTTTAACCACTAGATGTCGTCAAGTGTCACGGTCGTATCGATACACACAATAGTAATTGTAGTCAACGAATTTAGCAAGCGCATACTCGCTCAGAGCGCGTACTCGGCGATTAGTCTAGAAATGATAGATAATGGCGGAAAAATGAAAACGGTTTTGGCCCTTGGTACTTATTAGAGTAAACAGTATGGCCTTGAGGCTGGAAAGTTTGGAGACCCCTGATTTTGAGGATTCACTTATTTTAATCATATTTAAATAATTTGAATTTTAATTCAATTTCTCATTTTATCGTTTGAATATCGTTTAAAGTCGCAGGATAAAAGAATACACCTGTCAGTTTAAGCAGTATTCGACTCAATTTTTTTTTTCTTTTTTTCATCAAAAGATTGCTTTTATGCTTCAACATTTTCTGCAAGGGCCTGAACGGCCGATTGGCTGGTGCTCGGTACCACAGGTTTCGGGTTCAAATCCCGGCGGTGCCATTGGTGTTTGTAGTGGTTCGAAATCCACTTTAAACCGTAGGTCCCTGTCCTAATAGGATAGTAGAGTGTTGCGAGGGCATTGTTACTTCAGGTCCGTGGCTTATCTTCAAGTGACACGCGCTCCTGGGTAATGCAAAGTGAGTAACGTCTGTGCAGCTCTTGCCTTAAGGCATCCAAGACCAAGCTGTCTAAGTGTTTGCCAGCTGCATTAGAAAGAAAAAAAAACATTTTCAGTACTGCAAACATATTACATGATCCAGTATTAATTGTTTTCTTTCTTTGAGGAATTGTACAAATAAACTTTATTTTCTTGAAGTTCATTATACAAAAAAGGATAATCTCCGAAATACAATGAGATATTTTTAAGAATCTTATGCTGATAGGGTTACAGTACACCTAATCTTAAATATATATAAATTTTATTTATTAAAACAAATATAGTTTTTTATAATTCTTAAAAAGAAATGTTTAAAATCAATTATAATTTTTTGAGTGTTTATGTACACTCATGTCCATAAGTTAAGGATAATTCAGAATCACACAGAAATTGAACTCTAAAATAAAAATTTCACCTGTTGAATTATCACACACATCTTGAAGAAGAATATGCAAATTACAAAAAACCACAGGATGGCGGGATAGTACGTCACAATGACGAGAGTGTAAGAGAGGGGTATAAGGAATGGTGGCAAAAGAAGTAAAAATTGTTCACAAGCTCTTTAAAAGCCTTTCAGTGCAATAACCGCATACTTATGGCACAAAGGAAGCATTTGGATGATTTTTACGTGGTAGAATTATCGGACGACTAAAATGTGGACGTACCCAGCTGGAAGTATCCAAGGAACTTGGAATCGCCCAGAGTGTCATCTCCAGACTTTGGCAACGATTAAAAGAGGATGGTAATGTGAGCAGATGTTACAGCACAGGTCGCCCTCGAGTTACAACGCCGAATGAGGACCGGTATTTTGCAGTTACTGCCAAAAGAAACAGGCGGAGCACAGCATCAGACCTGTCTCGTCAGCTCTCTTCAGCTACGGTACGACAGTTTCAAGGCAGATCGCTTAGGGCACATTGGTCTATATGCTCGTAGGCCTGTCAGATGTGTTCCACTTTACCGCAACTCCCTGTCGCCTGCTATTAACCTGGAGTAGAGAGCATGCATTGTCGACACTGCAACAGTGGTCTTGTGTGATGTTTTCCGACGAGTCAGGTTTAGTTTGCAGTCTGATTCTCGCCGGACTTTCATATGGAGGCCAAGTACCCGTTACCACCAAGAGAACACCATTGAACGACACCGTTACGGTGGTACAGGATAGCTCGTTTGGAGAGGAATTATTCTTGGTTCCAGAACTGACCTGCATGTTCAGAGTGTAACGATGACAGGCCACATCTATCGGGATGTCATTCTGGAACAACATGTACGTTTGTTTCGGGGCGCCATGGGTGCTGAATTTCTGTTTATGGAGGACAACGCCCGTCCTCACCGTGCAAACATTGTAGACGAATGCCTTCAATTGGAGGATATCACCCGTATGGATTGGCCAGCATACTCACCGGACTTGAATCAATAGAGCATGTGTGGGATATGCTTGGCCGACGAATTGCAGCCCGTCAACCCCCTCCCACCTGTCAACGGAACTTCGGAGGGCATTGCTTGATGAGTGGTGTAATATTCCCCAAGATCAGATTGATAATTTGATACTCAGCATGCCTAGGCGTTGTAAGGCCTGTATTGCATCGTCCGGGAGACATACTCCATATTAAACATCATACTAATCATGTTATACTGTTTTTGTAAATAGGTTCGTTTTTGAAATTTGCTCAGGAGTAAAAATCGCAATTTTTATTAATTATGTCAAACATATAGCATCTCATTTGCTCTTTACTTTTTGTTTAATAAATAGACTTTACAAATAAATCAAATTTGTTTTGCTTCTGTCTCTTTCTTTTCCTGAACTTCATTATCCTTAATTTATGGACATGACTGTAGAAACATTTTATGGAACACGTTTATTTAGATACCTTGTGCATCTAAATAAATAAAAGTATCACAAATAACAAAGATTTTTACTACGAATACCTTTTTATTTTGATATCGAGATTTTGATGTCAGTATTTCAAAACATTACCTGCCAAAATGAATGCTGTTAATTGTGATATTTATCACGGTCTTAGGAAAACAAAAGTGTAAGCTATAACCTGTAAACCATAAGAAAAGATGCACCTCTCTTCCTGTTCATTCCAGATGCGTTGTGGGTAGTGATAAAAAAGCTAGTTACGATTCTAGGCTCAGACTGTTTTAAAAAAATTCGCCCACTTTAGAGGGTAGGAAATTCTCATCGCCAACTGTACAAATGATCTGCACGTCTGTCGAGCGCATCGCGAGACCTACATAACTACATCGTGCTTCATGTTAGGAAGCGGAACTCAGACGTATTTGGGGCACGAGAGCTTTCAGGACAATGTGTTATGCTGTTACGTTTGTAGAATAATTGGTGATAAAAACTAGTAAATAGATAACAATCCAGATAATTAAGTCAATCGCACCATGAAAAATATATATTATAAAACATTTTTTTTCTTTCTAATGCAACTGGCGAACACTTAGACAGCTTGGTCTTGGATGCCTTAAGGCAAGCGCTGCACAGACGTTACTCCCTTTGCACTACCCAAGGGGCGCGTGTAACTTGAAAGTAAGCCACGGACGCGGAGTAACAATGCCCCCGCTCAACACTCTACGACCGGGTCCTACGGTTTAAAGTGGATTCCGAACAACTACAAACACCCAAGGGCAAAGCCGGGACTCGAACCCGATACCTGTGGTACCGAGCGCCAGAGCGCTAGCCACTCGGCCATTCAGCCCCCGCAAAATGAAGAGGAATGATTTCCTTCTCAGAAATAATGATGTGTATAATATATATCTATATTTTTCATCTAATGCAGTTGGCAAATAGACCGCCATAAGGGCTGCACCGATGTTGCTCACTTTGCATTACCCAGGGAGCGCGTGTGACTTGAAGATAAGCGGAGTAACAATGCCCCCACGACGTTCTACGATTCTATTAGAACCGGGACCTGCGGCCACTACAAACACCCATGGCAAAGCCGGGATTTAAACCCGATACCTGTGGTACGGAAAGCCGGAGCTCTAGCCATTCGGCCATCAGGCCCCTCATATTATAAAACACTAATTTTAAGATAATTTTAAACTTCACCTGGGTAATATGAATTAAAAATTGAAATTGTACCCTTCATCAATGACTCACTTAACTCATCAAGGACTTGGTGACCAAGTGGCTAGCGCTCTGTCCTTTGGTAAAGTAAAAGTGTCTTAGCCATCGGCCATACCATGCTGAATATACCGGTTCTCGTTAGATCACCGAAGTCAAGCATCATTGGGCGCGGTCAGTACTTGGGTGGGTGACCACCAGGGAACACCGCGTGCCGTTGGCATTCACACATTTGGGACTGGAATGGCCGAGTGTCTGGCGCTCGGTGCCACAGGTTTCTGGTTCGAGTCCCGGCGGTGCCGTGGAGGTTTGTAGGGGTCGAAATCCACTTTAAGCCGTAGGTCCCGGTCTCCTATGACTGTAAGAGCGTCCCGGAGTCAAAGTCAGACTTGTACCTACGGGTGCTCCATCACAACAGAAGCTGCTTTCTTCCCCTTCAATCATGAGCACGTATGGGCTCGTGGGCTTCGCCAGCCAAGTGGGATAAGAAACAACAAAAGTGTCTTGCATTGGTTGTCAGACTATCTGGAGGCGAGAGCAGCTAACGTGAAGGAGAGCTGAGGTTCGAATCCGCTGGCGAAATTGTTGAATTCACTGCTTTCAGAAACGAGTAGGCTCGATGCTGAATGACACAATGTGTATAGAATCGATAGTCAGACTGCCTGGTGGGAATTTTTCGAGTTTTCTCCCATACGGCACCTAAATGCAGGGATGTTACCCCAAAAAATTATGTCCTGAATTCTAAAATTCCCTGCCCTCCCCCATCTACCATTGATTGGTTGTTTGTTGTTTACACAAGGCCAGGGCCGGATTTTCCTATAGGCTTACTAGGCTTCATCCTAGGGCCTCAAGATCAAGTGGGGCTACATTCAAATTGTTAGCAGAATTAAAATTACGCTATTCAACTAACAAAAAACAGTAAACACTAAAACACTGAATCAAAAATAAAGAGAAATTCTACACATATGAATAATAAACGAACATAATAAGTAATTTATAAACTTAAAAATGGGAGGTGAAAGGGCCTGATAAGTGAAATAGCCTAGGGCCTCTTTTCATCTAAATCCGACCCTGATACCAGGCTTCAGGATCGAATCCTGGCGTTGGCATGGATGTTTGTGAGTAGTTTATCCACTGTAGGTCTCGGTCTGTTTAGCCCTCATGTGCATAAATGACCGTAGAGCGACAAATCAAACCCTCAATGGATTCAATGAGAGATAACTTTGAGACAAAATTGAGGAAATTATTTATCAAAGCGGTTGCTGTCTTGAATGAAAGTTCTCTTAACACAGGAAGGGGGTTTAAATGAGTAAAAACTCTGAAATCAAATTGTAAGACGAATAGCATGTTATTACTTCGCAAAGCAATACTGAAACAATGTTGTTCATGTCGAGAAGTTTCTTTGTAGTAATGATAATTCGGGGCCATGATGGCCGAATGGTTAGAGCTCTGGCGTTCGGTACCACAGGTATCGGGTTCAAATCCCGGCTTTGCCCATGGGTGTTTGTAGTAGTTCGGAATCCACTTTAAACCGTAGGTCCCGGTCGTAACAGGATCGTAGAGCTTTGAGGGGGCATTGTTACTCCGCGTCCGTGGCTTATCTTCAAGTGACCCGCGCCCCTGTGTAATGCAAAGTGAGTAACGCTGTGCGGCCCTTATGGCGAAGATCACGGTCTATTTGCCAGCTGCATTAGAAGAAAAAAAGTAAGGATAATTCAAAATTTCCAAGAATATCAATGTTGAATGAATCTCTAGTGGAAATAATTTTTTAAAGTTAATAAAATACTTTTATAAATTTTAAATTGAGACCAATTAAAAGCGTCACAAGCAAATGAAAAAAATCATAAAATAACACCCAAACAAATGGCTGCTGAGTGTTAAAGGCGGTGGTAGTGTTACTCGTGTCCAAAGCATTATTTTTAAGCATTACACGTGCCCCCTGGGTACTGCTAAATGAGTAGCATCGTTCGTCCGTTCAGCCCACTTTGGTATGCTAGCAAAAGACATGATCTATAACAGGGGTCTCCAAACTTTCCAGCCTTAGGGCCATACTGTTTACTCCAGTAAGACCAAGGGGCAAAACCGCTTTAATTTTCTGCCATTGTTTATCATTTCTAGACTAGTCGCCGAGTACGAGCTCTGAGCGAACATTCGCTTGCTAAATTCGCTGCTTCAATTACTACATTCTCTTTTAATAATTGGTACAATTAAAATTGATCCACAACTACAACATAAATCTCATTAGTATTTTTTTACAAGTGGACACCCCGTGGTTTCATTCGCGTTCATTTAGCTTTTTACCGTTCCTGAGGGATTATCACGATAAACATCATATGTTTGATTCAGGATATATACATCAAAACGATCGATCATCAAAACAACTATATACATACATATGCGATACTCTTTACCCCAACATAACTGCCGAGGGTAACCGCGGGATGCTCACTAGTTTATAATGTTAGTGGGATTCATTTCAATTATGTGTTAGTTGTTATGCTTAAGTTAAATTTTCTGCGTATTATGCTTGTCATTAAGGTCTACCTAGCAAGTCAATAAAACCGAGTTATTATCATTCTGTGTTTTTTTTATCCAACTTATTACAGCAACAATAAGTAATTCGCTATCGCGGGCTGGATGGATGACACTGGCGGGCCGGATTTGGCCCGCGGGCCGTAATTTGGAGACCCCTGGTCTATACGACCCGTCCTTGACGCAATTAACAAAAAAAAGTGTTAAAGGCAAATGAAGAACAAGAAATTTTTCTACGTTTAAGGCATGCCTGTTCTTGTCCATTTTCCTAAATGTAATGAGTTCATTTTTGACAATTTTTATTGACATTTTGGTGAATCTGTGAGTTTTGAATAATCTTAGGAGAATATGTGAATCCACCATAAATTCCCAAAATTTCATGAATCATGATTCCATAATTCATAATTCTGCAAATTTTAGTTAATTCCATAAATTATTTACTCCATTACTCCATAAAACTAAAACTAAATTTTACTTACATAAATTTTTTTTTTGTTGTAAGTTCATATTTTAATTGCATAAGTTTAAATTTACAGTTTTTCTTAAAACAGTACTCTCAACAATACGGAAATTTTTTTAAATTCAGTTTTAGTTTCTTAAAAACATTACTATTATCAAAATAGGAATAATTTTAATATTTATTAAATATTAATTTTCAAAAATTCTAGAGAAAGTTTATGACACACAAATTCCTTTTTTAAATATGGGAGTGAGTTTCACAGAAAATTCTGTTTTTATATTTTTGTTGCTTTTATAGATATTAGATTAATTATATTTTTTTATATTTTTAATAAAGTTAAACTAAAACGGTAGATTAAAAAAAAAACACCAAATTATTTAAAAATACAGCCCAATTTTGAACCAATGTACCAATATAAAAATGTTAAAAACGTTACATGTTATTGAAATATATGACATCGGAACTAGTATATATTTTATTCAACTTTAGAACTTTCAGAATATATTTTTTTTTTTTTAAAAATACCATATATAATTAAAAGTAATTAATTACTTTGTTGTCAAGAACTAATTAAGAGATGTCTTTTTCAAAAGAGAGTAAAAATTACATATTGTTCTTGCAATTAGTTTGGGTTCATTTTAATATTTTAGGAAGAAAATGTTTTGATTTATAATTAATTAGGATAAAAGGATAAATAATATAAAATAATATTTGTATATAATCTTAAACTAAATATTTAGATATAGTTTTATGATAACTTTTCTTTTACTAAGGTGCCCAAAGAGTAAGACCAATTACTTTTTTTTTTCAAAAACTCTTTATTTATTCTTCCAAATTTATTTCATCGTCTTCAAAGTAATCCCCTCCGGATACAATGCACTTATACAAACTTTTTTTCTAATCCTCTATGCACGCTAAAAAGTCATTGGCAGGGATGGCCTTCATATTGAATCTCTTCATTCCACTGAAAACGGTGTCCCCGGAATGGTCTTTCGAGTTTAGGGAATAGCCAGAAGTCACACGGCGTGGCGAAAAAGTCTCAAAGAATTAATGCAGTGTGAGCTGGCGCATTCAGTGTTTTCGGTACCAGTCGAGATTTGGTGCGTTTGAAGCCCAAAATGGAATTGACCGATCCTTTTGAAATTCCAACATCATCAGCAAGGTCTCTAATTGTAAATCGACGGTTTGCAAACACTAAATCTTTAATTTTTTGGACGTGAGCTTCGTCGATTGAAGTTGAGGGTCGGCGAGAGGGCTTCTCTGCCTTCTTTGAACTGTTTATACCACTTTTTAAACATTTTCCGATATAGAAATGCTCACCAAATGCCTTCTGCAACGTTCTATATGTTTCCGCAAACCAAATTTAATGAAAGTTCTTTGCTCAATTAATTCAGACACTTCAAAAGTCGCCGGAATCAGTTTTAGAGCCTCACAAAGCCAAGCGTAAGTCAAGCACTAATGAATATTTTGACCTCAAATTTTACACAGATGTCAAGGACAGTGCCAACAACCTAAAAAGAAAAAAATTGAAATTTCATAAGCCCCGGGAATTTTAAATTGAAAATTGGTCTTACTTTTGGACACAGTAGTACAAATACTGAGACTATACGTCGTATGATTTATTAAAAGATCACAAAAATTTCCCAGCGAAGTTCTTATGCAAGCATGTTTCCTACTTCATATTTAAGAAGGGTTTCTGTGTGGCCTTAAATATTCTGGCGTTGGCAGGAGGTCAAGGACAAAATATATTTTCTCTGAAGTCATGGGCGGTCAAAGATGTACCAAGGTTTTTCTTTTTTATATCGCTGTTCTTCTGGAGATTTCTCAAAAATGAATATGATCAGGCTTTAAATAAATAACTATATCAGATGCATTTCAACAAAAACTTAGAAAAGTAATTGTTCGACAGCTCACTCATACACACAAATAAAGACTCAAATAATAAACACTTGATGTGGACTGTATAAATTAATCTCCTTTATTTAGGCAGCCATCACACTCGAGGATGAACTGACCACACAACCTCTCTCTGGGGTTTACACTTATTGAAGTCTTTTATTTAGGCAGGCATCACACTCGACACTCCATCTCCCTCTTACATTCCTTTCTCTTTCGCGTCATCTCACCCCCTGCCAGACACCCCCACAGACAGGATGTTTACGGGACATAGGACGTTGACTTCCCCTATGCACATGGACCTGGATTTCGACGCAACAGTAATCATTCAACGAAGCACTAGACAAGTGCAGTTTAGTTGAAAGTGTGAAATTAGAAATCTTCCAAATAAAATTATTCTCCTGCTGAAATTGATTCCCTTTCTCAAATTTAACAAACCTAAACCTATTTTAACAAAGCTAAAACCTATTTCACAAAATTCAGAAAGTATTGATTGTAGCACTCTTTCACGAATATTTTTTTTTTTAATTTTTAACAACTTAAGTTGTACATTTTCTTGTAGAACCTTGTTTAATCTCAATGGACAATGTGGTTACATAATTTAAAGAATGTTTTTATTATATATTGTATTAAAATGAATAAAAAAATGATACTATTTTCAACCACTTTTAATATCATTAAATAATATTTTAAGTATTTACTTGTGTTGTCAATGTAATTTTAAAGATGACTACGTAGAATTGTCCATAAACAAAAAAACAATGTACGGATGCTTTATAAAATTATTTGTCGAGTATAGATACCCTACCTGTTTCTTGTTTAAGGTAAATCATGTCTCACATTTTAAAAAACTATGGTTTAAACATGTTAACATGTCAGAATTTAGATTTAAATTCCCATAATCATCAGCAACTTCCTCTGAACTCATCTAGGACAGCATAAATTGGTGTTAGGCTTGCATATGCTTTGAAAGCATCTTAAGCTATGATAGGCTTGACTGAGTACATGTTTACTTGTAACATGCGTGTAAAAACAATTATTAAGAGTTTATTTCATATCTCTAAAATACATTCACAAATAAGTATGACAGCGTTACGTCAAAATTTGTGCTTTATTAAAAAAGGCCTACAAAGTAGTACATTTTATGCATTAGATGTTGATTAGAAGTTTCAGAAAAAAACATTTTGCATGCATTTTCATGTGTATTTAACAATATAGAATTCTAATGCGATTTTCGCACGATTGATATAAATCATAACAGAATTGAATGTTCTAGCTTCCTAATTATATTTATGAAACTATTTATTAAAAAACAAAAAATATGCGTAAAAATATACACATTACAAAATGATGAAATATATTTATTAAAAATATTCTCGAAATTCCGTTATTCGCATATCTGTTAAAGTTTAAAATTATGATTCCTTGGTATGGCTTTTGAAATAGAACACATTCAAATATGGTTTCGTCATGAGAAATTGTCTTTTAAGGTATGAGAATATTTGAAACACAGATTATAATATTTAAGCATAGAGAGATTAATTGATCTGTCATAAATGTTGTATTCAAATCAGTTATCTTGCCATGCTACTCAAATACATTAGTAAATTTTGTAAATCAAATGGCATTGTCTAACAGATTTTGTGAAGATAAGAGAAAACAATTGATTTTTGAGAAACTACTACATTATGTTTATTAGTAGTTATACATATTTTTCATAGATGTATGCTAATAAAGAACGTTGTTTATTTAAGCGCCTTTTTAACGCACCCTTATCCTATTGTATCTTTATCCGTTTAAAATATAGGGATCCTATAATGTGTGTCCTTATTTCTTTTGTGTAAAGTGAAACATGGCATTTTACAATTAGTAGTTTATTTGAAAAAAATTCTTAAACATTAAGAGCATTTTATTCTAATTTAGTTTAATACCCTATGTCTCTTTAAATAATTTATATAAAATAAAATGGAGAATAAATTCTCTCATATGCTAAACACATAATAAATAAAATAATTGAATTTTTACAAATGAGACATTTTTATTTATTTTGGGGGGGGAAAGGGGGAATTTTTCTCAATTTCCTGAAATTGATAATTTTTTTCGAATCCTGCAAGAGATTTAGAGATCAGTTAGAATTTTTTATAAAATAACTTATATTTAATTTTTTTAATTAATTTCCTTGATTAAGATTCTGTTTAAACACCACTACACAAATAACTGGCTTTATAATATTATTTTTTGTATTTATACGTTTAATCAGAAAAAAAAAACTTTAATTATATTTCATTAAACTGCAAGAAGTTTTTTAATCAAAATATACATTTTGAGTTTCGTACAAAAACGTTTGTTAAAATCTGTTTTCGTTTCATATAAAAATTCAATTTTTTTATTTGTTTAGGGAATATATTTTAGCATTCGACAAGCATTTTTAAATGAATTATTTTTATAGATTCATAGAATTTTCATTTTCATTACAGAATGAGGTTACAAAAGTTTCATTTGAAAGCGAAATATTTATATTTATAACTTCCAGTTTTTTTCTTCTAGATCAGGGGTCGCCAATCCAAATGATCTTGCGGGTCACTTTGGAAATGCATCCTAAGCCCGCCTATAAATATACACTGAAGTGACAAAAGTCATGGGATACCTCTTAATATCGTGTCAGCCCTCCTTTCGCCCGGCGAAGTGCAGCAACTCGATGTGGCATGGACTCAACAAGTCGTTGGAAGTCTTCTGCAGGAATATTGAGCCATGCTGTCTCGATAGACGTCCATAATTGTGAAAGCGTTGATGGTGCAGGATTTTGTGCACGAACAGACCTCTCGATGATGTCCCATAAATTCTCGATGGGATTCATGTCGGGCGATCTAGGTGGCCAGATCATTCGTTGGAATTGTCCAGAATGTTCTTCAAACCAATCGCGAACAGTTGTGGCCCGGTGACATGGCGCATTGTCATCCATAAAAATCCCATCTTTGTTTGGGTACATGAAGTCCATGAATGGCTGCAAGTGATCTCAAGTAGCTGAACATAAGCATTTCCAGTCAATGTTCGGTCCAGTCGCACCAGAGGACCAAGTCCGTGCCATGAAAAAACAGCCCACATCATTATGGAGTCACCACCAGCTTGAACAGTGCCTTGCTGACAGTTTGGGTCCATGGCTTCGTGGGGTCTGCGCCACACTCGAACCCTACCATCAGCTCTTACCAACTGAAATCGTGACTCATCTTCGTGACTCACTTCTAGGGACCAACCGATGTGCTCACGTGCCCACGAGAGTCGCTGCAAGCGATGTCGTTCTGCCAGTAAAGGCACTCGAGTCGGTCTTCTGCTGGAATAGCCCAAGAAAACCAAATTTCTCCGCACAGTTCTAACAGACAAGTCCCTTGTACGTCCCACATTGATTTTTGCGGTTATTTGACGCAGTGTGGTTTGTCTGTTAGAATTTACGACTCTTTGCAGACGTCGCCGGTCGTTAAGTGCAGGCGGTCGACCACTGCGCTGTCCATGGTGGGATGTTATGCCTGAAATTTCATACTCTCGGCACACTCTTGACACAGTGAATCTGGGAATGTTGAATTCCCTAACGATTTCCGAAATGGCATGAACCATGCGTCTAGCTCCAACTAACATTCCGCTTTAAAAGTCTGTTAATTCCCGATGTGCGGTCATCATCACGTCGAAACCTCTTCACATGAATAACTTGAACAGAAATGAAAGCTCTGCGAAAGCACTGCGCATTTAGACCTGTTCTACGCGATGCTACTGCCATCTGAAAATTTGCATATTGCTATCCCATGACTTTTGTCACTTCAGTGTATATATCCCCATATTAGATTTAGACCCATTATATACATTTTTGGAGTGATAAATTGAAACATAAGGAGTTATTGTTTTTGTGCTTACTATTAATAGTACATGTAAAAGTAGATAATATAATAATAATGATACTAAACGCACATTGTAAAGAAATATATAACACTAAAAATGAAATAGAAAAAAAAATAGAAAAATAGAAAAGGAATAAAAAATGAGATCATTACAAAATATTTATTGTATTGTATTGTATTTATATACATTTGTTTCACCACTCTTTCACTTAACTTTTGCAAATCGATACGCGCACATCATGAGTTCGCAGAATATTATTTTTCTGCGAACTTATTGCTGTAAACTCATAACTAAAACGAGCAATATCTGTCATATATAGTATTCCCAAGAATATTATTTTAAAATCAAAGTTATTTTTGAATAGATGGATGCACACTGAATGTATTTTTAATATATTGGTATCCATTGCTTTTATACTACTACTACTTCACTATTACTACTATTTCACTACTTATACTACTACTACTAAATAAATATATTTTGTAAAAGTGTGATAAATGTCACGTACCAGAAAAATGTTGAAGGCAGGCCTCATGCTGCCCGCGGGCAGCGGGTTGGCCATCCCTGTTCTAGATCTTTGATTCGTTAAAGTGTCGTACCTTGTGCTTCTTTGATACATTCATGGTTTTAGATAATTAATTCTGTTTCTTAAATGTTCTTGCAGCGCCGTTTAATATTTGGAGAAAACTTAATGCATTTAAATATTGATCATTAACATGGCAGTTGCTTTTATTAAAAGGTAAAAAAAAATATTTTCAGAGCCTTTTTAGAGCTTTCTTAAACATGTAACTGTTTTATTAACCTTTGTATTATTTGAACATTCAATTTAAAAAAATCGTTAAGAAATTGTTGTTGAAATTAATCATTTTTAAATGGTTACAGTATCATAGGAAGATGTACAAAAATTGTAAAAGGAAATTTCTTTGTTCATTGTGAATTGTTTTTCAAAAAAATTGTCCTCTATTTATATAAAACTTAAAAGAATAAATATAATATATGATATTTATGAATATGTCTATAGTTGTGTACTTAAAAAAAACTAAAATAGTTCGTATTAGGTTAAAGAGGTCGGGTCTGAATTGTCAGTGGCTAGCGCTCTGGAGCTCGGTTCCCCAGGTTTCGGGTTTGAGTCCCGGCGGTGCCGTGCATGTGTGTAGTGGTTCGGAATCCACTTTAAACCGTAGGCCGCGGTCCTAATAGGATCGCAGAGCGTTGCGGGGGTATTGTTACTCCGTGGCTTATCTTCAAGTGACACGCGCCCCTGGGTAATGCAAAGTGAGTAACGTCTGTGCAGCGTTTACCTTAAGGCATCCGAGACCAAGCTGTCTAAGTGTTTGCCAGCTGCATTAGAAAGAAAAAAAAAATTATTTTAACATACATTTAAAAAAATCGTTAAGAAATTGTTGTTGAAATTAATCATTTTCAAAATGTAACAGAATCATAGGAAGATGTACAAAAATTGTAAAAGGAACTTTCTTTGTTCATTATTAATTGTTTTCCAAAAAAAAAAAAAGTTATCTTTTATTTACATACATTTAAAAGAATAAATATAATATATAATATTTTATGAATATGTCTATAGTTGTGTACTTAAAAAAGAAACTAAAATAGTTCGTATTAGGTTAAAAAATTTTAAAAGGAAGCCCGGATTTATTTTGTAGCATAATTCATTTTGAAGTCGGAAGAATTAAATAAAATAAAATTAGAGCAGAGGTTAGGAAAAGTGTAATTTGTCTGAACAACTATTTTGGAGGGGTTTTTTTTCTACCTGAAAATATGCAAGTGAATTTCTGGTTATTATGTACAAGCAGTAGTTATTCAAATTCATTCTACTATTCTATTTCCAACTGATCCATTTATAAAATAAACTGCTGCTTGTGAAATAATAAATTTCAGAAAGAGACATTCCGCAAAGCAAGTTTCTACTTGGACTTATTTTTAGAAAAAAAAATTAGCATTACCAGAATATATTTTTAACTTTTAAACAGTGAACAAGTAAATTAAAAAGTTTCAAAATAAATTTTAAAAAGTGATATTTAATGAAAATTTTTTAAATCTTTACAAAATAAAAATTTTCTATGAATAAATGTCTTAAAAAGAAGCTAAAAAGAGTTGGCATTACGTAACACTATTTTTAAAAGGATTTATTTCGTAACATAATTTATTTCGAATGAATACACCGCATGTATTTTAGTAACATTAATAATTTAAAATTCAACTTTTATATTTCGATTCCTGAAATCAAACATTCCAAAGATTCTGTCTACTACAAATCAAACAGACATTCTAGAACATGCCTTTCGAAATAATAAAATTAAAATTTCTGATGTTTTTACAGGAATTAACTACAAAAAATCACAAGAAATTAAACAGGAATATAAGAAATTACTTAACCGTAAATTTTTCAGTTGAATTATTGATTATATTAAATAGCGCATCGATACACGAACAAATTAGATTACTTCAAGACATTTTAAATGCTGTTTTTCTCACTTATTCTTAATAACATTGATTTAAGGCCGGAGTCTCCAAACTTTCCAGCCTTCGGGCCATGCTGTTTTTTTCCAGTAAGTACCGAGGGACAAACCGTTTTAATTTTTATGCCATTATCTATAATTTATAGACTAGTCGCCGAGCACGCGCTCTGAGCGAGCACACGCTTGCTAAATTCGCTGGTTCAATGATTACAATTACAATTGTGTGTATCGATACAGCCGTGACACTCGACGACAAGTGGATACCCGCGGTTCCATTCGCGTTAATTTAGCTGTTCTGTTCCTGTATATATCCTGAATCAAACATATGATAAAAATCATGTTTGGTTCAGGAAATATACATTCCAAAGATCGATGTACATACATATTCGAATCTCTTTACCCCAACATAACTACCGAGGGTAACCGCGGGATGTTCACTAGTTTATAATGTTAGTGGGATTCATTTCAATTATTTGTTAGTTCTTATGCTTAAGTTAAATTTTCTGCGTATTATGCTTGTCATTAAACTTTACCTAGCAAGTCAATAAAACCGAGTTATTATCATTCTGTGCTTTTTTATATCATAGCAACAATAAGCTATTCGCTGTCGCTGGCCGGATGGATGACACTGGTGGGCCGGATTTGGCCCGCGAGCAGTAGTTTAGAGACCCCTGATTTAAGGAAATAACGGTCGCATTGATTTGTACCAATAAAACCATTTTTTTCTGTCATTAGAGATAATTTCAATTATCATTATGAAAAGACCTTTCAGTAATAAAAATGTGAATAACACAGTGAAAAAAACATGTAACAAATATGGTTAAAACATAATTGTAACATTTCAATTGTTATTGATTAATTCAGCAGAAAGGGATTCTACATAATTTTTATCTAAGCAGGTTTTAAACATTCCATTAAATGCGTTTTCAAATGATATGAATTTGTTTTTTTCATACCAGCTTATTTTCCAGGTTAGGTTTATCGGCTCAATACCCTTTTGCACATCTATATTTTAATAATGAAGAGGAAGTATAGATGCTTTTAAACTTTTACATGCATTTAACTCTTCTTCTTTGTTGAGCATCTGTGGACCTCGTGTACCACTTATGTATCCCACAGAGAGCCCACCGGAAGGTGATGAGGGGAGTACAGTGCTTTCTGGGAGGATTTTCAAAAGTAATTGGCCTGCATTTACGTGTCGTAGGGGAGAAAATACAAAAAACTCCCACCAGACAGCCTGACTATCGAGGCGAGACGCTTTTTGCACATATTGCCACAATTGACATCGAATTTCCTGGTTTCCGTCATGAAAATTAATATATATATATATATATATAATATATGAGTGTATTAGAAGTTTAAATTTATACATGTATCACATAAATTTAAAAATATATATACTTTATTTTAAACATACTCAATTTTAAAATAAAATACTTATCTGAAATTGATTTTAAATATTTTTGAGGACTGGGTAATATCAGAATACTGAAGCAGCCTATTCTTTGGTATGAAAAATATAAAATTTAGCCAAAATTATTGCTGCTAATTTATAACTCACTAATTAAAGTGCTAATTTTATTTATATTTCAAAATTATCTACAGTAAAATTTTCAGAGATTCACGTGATGCTATTTAAGATAATTAGAATTCAATGTGAAAGTTACTCCTATAAACTAATTTTAAAAACAAATTTAATTATAATGAAAGAACGAATAAGTTAATGCTAGAGGAGTTTTTATTCAATTATTTCTCAAATTATTAATAACAGTAGAATCTTTTAATTATTTTAGTTATTTCAACTTTAGTAGAGTTGGAAAGAACTACTTCTAACCAATGATATTTTGTAGAACTGACGATACTATAAGCTTTCAGAATATTTTTTTTATAAGATTTTACGCTAAGAAATACATTAATTCAGAAAATGTGAACAATATTTACGAGTTATTTTAACTTCTTGTAAATCGAAATTACTTACAAAAAATTACTCACAAAGTTTTGCTTTTGTATGAATGCATTTAAAATGTGAGACTTATTTTTCATTCATAAAACAAAGATAATTAAAGAGAGATAATTAAGAGTTTTTAAAAACTCTCTGTGAACATAAATACTCATTGTTCGAATGAGTTCAAATAAACACAATTTTATTTTACTGACAATGTCTGTAATGAGACAAGTCCTTGACAATATTTCACTCCTAATCCTGCAACTTCTATTCAATTAAAATTTTTGTACTTTCACTTTTGTAGATATTTTTTTTTAGACACCACAAAAATATCGCTCTTTATTAGCAAAATATGGCTTGTTAAAATTAGAAATGTGTCCTCTCCAATTGATATTTGAAATATGTCTGATGTATTTATAGGCAGAAAAGATAAGAATACAGAATAACAGGTGGGCTGAAAGGTTCATAGGCTGACACATAGAGTAGCTGACACTAGTATTGAATCCATATGATTTTAATTAGCCCTAACCTTCAAAAGACACGTGTATAAATTTGACAACTGTTGCACTATTAGTATGTGAGTTATAGGATTTTTAGTGAAGTTATAGCATTTTTAGTGTTCATCACGTGCAGTCCGCTCGGCTGACTGTCGATTGGACTCTGGTGTGAAATGATGGAGCCATGTTTCATCCATTGTCCCATATCGAAGCAAAATTCGGGTTTATTACGATTGAACAGCTCAAACACTGCTTAGAATCATAAATTCGTTGTTGTTTTGGGTCGATTGTGAGCTCGCGCGGCACCCACTTTGAAAAGAGCTTTCGCATATCCAAATATTCATTTACGATATGTCCAAAACGTTCCTTTGATATCTTTAGGATCTCAGCTATCTCAATCAACTTCACTTTACGGTTATCAGAAATTATTTTGTGGACTTTTTTTATGTTTTCGTCGGTAACAGCCTCTTTGGGGCCTCCACTGCGTGCATCGTTCTCGGTGCTCATTTCGCCTCGTTACAATTTAGAAAACCACTTCTCTACGGTTGATTTTCCTGGTGCAAAGTCCGAATAATATTTATGAAGCCAAGCCTGTGCTTCAATAGTATTTTTTCGCCAAAAAGCTATGCTTTAATTAACACACGAAATTCCTTTTTATCCATTTTTCAAACTAGCAAAAGTTGATTCACACAAAATGCTCTAACTCACATACTAATAGTGCAACAGCTGTCAAATTTATACACGTGTCTTTTGAAGGTTACGGCTAACTAAAATTCATATGGATTTAATACTAGTAACGTCATCTATGTGTCAGCCTACGAACAGTTCAGTCCACCTGTTATATTTAAAGTAAGCATATAATACGAACTATAAGGTAATTTCAAATAAATTTTCTTTATCTGCAATGTGTTTTTTTTAAACTAAGGCACAAAGTCTGATAGATTGAAGCGTCAAGAGAGTAGAGGCCGATCTTTATTTACAGAATTGCTTATTCTGAATTCTAACACGGACTGCGTGCTCTTATCTAGAAAATGGCTTGCGACAAGATGCATTTGTATAATGATCTCTTAAACGATATCTTGAGTCATAAAAATAAATCCGTGTTTCTTCTGTTTAATGCTGTAAACGAGCATGAGAGGATGTGAAGTAATGAGTCGTAGTAACTGAAAAACCATTATAGCTGCAGTACTCCCTAAAACGATATTAAATATACGCAAATAGACACATTAGTGGAATGAAATTGAGTGTTCTGCATTTTTAAAAATGAGTTGTGCATTAACTCTTGTGTGAAAAGGACAAGAAATCACATTTTGTCTTTTGCAACTGCTATTTTCCTTTTTTTTTTTTTTTTTTTTTCTAATGCAGCTGGCAAATAGACCGTGATCTTTCATGCCATAAGGGCTGCACCGATGTTACTCACTTTGCATTACCCAGGAGGCACGTGTAACTTGATGGTAAGCTACGGACGCGGAGTAACAATGCCCCCGCAACGCTCTACGATCCTATTAGGACCGGGATCTACGGCTTAAAGTGGATTCGAATCACTACAAACACCCATGGCACAGCCGGGATTTGAACCCGATACCTGTGGTACCGAACTCCAGAGCGCTAGCCATTCGGCCATCAAGCTCCTCTATTTTACTTTAAACGACACGAATTTGGGACACACAAAAAAAAAGCATTAAACCACACACAAAAAAAAAAAACGTGAAACCACACAATATGTGATTAAAATAATTGATAAAAGATTTCTTGTTTTAAATGTATATAATTGTACAGTTATTTGAACAGAATTAGTTGCGTATTTTTTATCTAAAAAAGGATTTGCTTTAATCATAAAAAAATTACAATTTCAGTTCAGTTCAGTATTGTTTGATAAGTCATTAGTTATTTTACTACAAAAATAAAGAGCATCAATCATCGGATTAAAAAAATGTACTTTTTAAAATACGAGTTTGAATATAAGTATAAAAAATAAGGTAACTTCTTAAGAAAAAAAAATGAAAGTAAATAAAAATTACTCAAATTCTGAACCTGAAAAAAATTCTGTTGATAATAAAATTGGAACAACATCCAAAAGACGATGTCGATGACATTTATTTTCAGTTGATTCCAACAGTGCTTAAGTATTATTTTTTATTACCCTTTCACTTAAAGTTAATTTGCTCTTAAAATATTAAGAAAATAATTATTTATAGTTATATTAGTTATTTTAAGATAAAATAAAAACAAAAAAAATTTTTCCATACTAATTTAAGCTGTATAATCAGATTTCTTTTGCTGCATTTCATATATTTGAAATCTATAAGTAAGAAGGTATTTTTGCATTATAAAGAGATCCTAATTTGTAAAAGAATAAATGAATACAACATTTTGGTAATTCTGTTATTTTTTAAAATATTACAGAGAATTTTATTTATATCAATAAAATTTTAGTAAATAATAAAGATTTAGTATAACAATGTAGTAAATAATTGTAATAGAGTTTTTAGTTAACAATTTCTCCTATAATAATAAAAAAATCTTTCCAATATCAAGGGACAGGGAATATTGCAGCATTTTGTTAACAAGATTCATAATTTTTTATTCATTAAAATAATACAAAAATTGGGCCTTTTCCATTGAAAAGAGGAGAAATCTATTTTTCATCTCGATGCAGAGAAAATAGTTACATCATTTTTATGGAATTCAAAATTTATTTATCCCAATAGAATAACGAACGATTGATATATATGAGAATGAGGAATACGCCATATTTATTCATTCATTCATTTATAAATTATCACATTCTTAATCACGAGAATTTTTAAAAAGGTTATATTATTTTTTAATAAGATGTTAAATTAAATTTTGCTATCAAAATAAATAATTTTTGTTAAAAGATTATTTTTATTTAACTAATGCCACATGCATACTGGTACTTATGCCATCTGTACAGTGCACGTGCACGCCAATAATATTCAACAATACAGTTAAAACTACCTAGTGCAGAGCAAATGTCTAAATATTCGAGCTGTCATAGAGGGGAGACGGCAATGCCAATACCAATCTCAGATAGTCATGATGTGCTAACAATCTAATGCAGGGGGTCTCAAACTTTCCAGCCTTAGGGCCATACTGTTTATTCCAGTAAGTACCAAGGGCCAAAACTGTTTTAATTTTTCTGCCATTATCTATATAATTATATAAATCTCATTAGTATTTTTTTACAAGGGTTTCATTCGCGTTCATTCAGCTTTTCTATTCCCGAGGGGATTTTCAGGATAAAAATCATATGCTTGATTCAGGATATATACATTCCAAACATCGATATACATACATATGCGATACTCTTTAACCCAACATAACTGCCGAGGGAAACCGCGGGATGTTCACTAGTTCATAATGCTAGTGGGATTCATTTCAATTACTTGTTGGTTGTTATGACTAAGTTAAATTTTCTGCGTATTATGCTGTTCATTAAGCTTTTACCTAGCAAGTCAATAAAACCAAGTTATTATCATTCTGTGTTTTTTTTATCCAACTTCTTACAGCAACATGTAAGCTATACGCTGTCGCGGGCCGGTTTAATGACACTGGCAGGCCGGATTTGGCCCGCGGGCCGTAGCTTGGAGACCCCTGGTCTAAAGCGTGCGACAACAGCTTTTCTTGGGAACATCAGAAACACAAGTGGTGTCCACGTTAAGGATCGCCCTATTCTTGTAGAGGACACCTTATTTAAAGTTCTGTTGGAAAGTCATATTAGTCAAAAGCATCTAAGAATGAGAAGATATTGCCCTCGTGGGTCTCTGGATCTCCAAGAATCCTTTCAAAGCAAGTAGGTCCGCGTGTCCCCACGATTTCACAGGGCGCCGGTGCGCACTGTAAGTAAGTCCTTTCAAAAAGCAGTCTGCATTCCAATATTTTGGCATATGCGACTCTCAGGGAGAATTCTGTGCAAGGGCATGAGGAGATGATTTTGAATCAGATAGATTAACAGCTTCATTAAATGCAGACTTTCTCAGAGAAAGTTATTGAATGGGAACAACGATAGCATCAATTCCTCCATCAAAAGTGGTGGTGAATAGGCCCACGTTCAAAACAAAAGTTAAAAAGCCTGCCATAGATACCACGGTCTCTGATTAACATGGAACCACCCATGAAAATATGCAACCATTCACTTTCTGAAAATCGGCTTTCAATAGCTTCTAGGTCTATAGATTTCAATTGTTTGGGGATCATGTCCCTCTTTAACACTTTCATCGTAAACTCATGATTTATATTAAGATGTGTATATAATCCAAAGGGCACATTGGTAAGGACATAATGGAAGTATCATGATAAAGTTCTAAATGTCTAGCCACCTTTAGAATTGACTGTTTATAGGTTCTTATCTCTATCATTATCATAATTCCTCCAAGAAATGGTTATTTGGTAATCTAATAAGTTTAGATATAGAATTATTGTCCGGTCTCTGCAGAGATTTGGTTAAATTTTTCTCGAAATCTGCACAGCAAGAACAGGAGTGGTTTTTTACAGCACCAGTTATAGTACTGAAGGCTCAATTTGAAACCCCTCAAGTCATTGCATAATGGATTCAGATGAAAGAAAAACAGACTTCATTGCAATCTCATATGCAAAACGCCCTCTAGCCCTTGCCTTCCAATGTGCTACCCGT
>BPLR01005188.1:0-22155 GCA_021605095.1 Caerostris extrusa | reverse complement strand
ATTGCTATTATTTTTAGTATTACTAATTATTTTATTTTATAGAACATTTAGGTAAACTAAAAAAATTGAAACTGAAAAAAATTGCAAATAATAGTTTCTATTTTATTTATTGTCGAAAACAACTAATTTACGATAGACATATTTATGATCATTAAATTTATTTGAAAAACATTTTTTACAATAGTTTGAAAATGATAAATATTTTTCGTGGAATTAAATTCCTTTATCTGAGGGACTAACAAAATATTTTGAATTTTGATAACATTATTTTGTATTAGAATGGAATAAACAAATAATATGAAACAATTCTTAAATACAAGAAGAATATAATAAGAACTCTAATAACGAGAAAAAATAAGTGTTTCATTTCAATGTAACTTTTAACAAATAAATTCAACAACAGTTACACTTATGTATGTAAATATATATACTTTTATTAGCCTAATCTTGTTAATATCCTTATATTACTTATATATAATGATGAATAAATATGTTTATTGTTGAAAACAATTAATTTATAGTAGATATATTTATGATCACTAATTATTTTTGTAAGAAAATTTACGATAATTAGAAAATAATAAATATTTCTTGGGAAATAAATTCCCATTTATTGTAAGAACTAAAAATATACTGCATTTTTTCTGACATAATTTTGTATTAGTATAAAATAAACAATAATATGAAACAAATTTTAAATACAATCAGAATATATCTCTAATATCGGTATTTAATTTCAATTTAACTTTTAGCAAACATAATCTAATTAGTTAGTTATATTAAGTTGCATGTAAATATATATACTTTTATTAACCTAATGACTAAATCTCATATACTTTTTTTTTCTTTAGGTAAGTCTTGTTTATGGTGAAGTCGCCAGAAATCGTAAGAGTTTTTAAGTTATTTTTTTTTATTATATTAGTATATTCTCAGTGCTAATTAAAAATAGTACAGATATTCTATGTGTAATTTAGTCAATGGTAAAATTTCTCTTTTTAGAAGATGTTTATTTTTAACAGCAATATATCTTTTGACTTTAGAGCTTATTTAACTCATCGATTAATATGTCAGTGAATAGTTCAGTACAGTAAATAAAGCAGACTTTTTGCTACCAAATGTTTGCTTCATAAGCACTAAGATTCTTAGAACATTCCAGGTCTAATTCCTTACATGCACGCAACTTAACCAGAAATCTGCACATATTATCTTTCGTGGTTAGTACAAAGTAGAGATAGAAATATATATATATATATATATCTCAAAATATAAATAAAAAATATAGCTGAAAAATTTCTATATTTTTCAAAGCTAATTAAAAAAAAAAGTACAAATATTCTACGCATGTAATTTAGCCAATTATAAAATTGTTTTATCAGAAGTTTATTGTTAACATCAAGATATCTTCGACTTTAGTGCTTTTATTACTCACTGATGAATGTGTCAGTAATCCAACACAATAAATAAAACTAACTTTTGCCATCTAATGTCTGCTTCTTAAGCATTCCAAAAGCATTCCAGGTCTAATTCTTTTATATACACGCAACTCAACCAGAAATCTACACATTTCATCTTCGGCGGTTAGTACAAAGTAGAAATAGAAATTTGTAGATTTTAAGAGCTAATTAAAAACAGTACAAATATGAATGTATAATCAATGATAAAATGTATGTATAATTTTGCCAATGATAAAATTTCTCTTTTAGCAGATGTTTATTTTTAACAAGATACATTCGACTTTATTGCTTATTTAACTCACCAATTAATGTGTCCGTTAGCAGTTCAGCACAATAAATAAAGCTGACTTTTTCTGTCTAATGTTTGCTTCTTAAGCATTCTAAAAACATTCCAGGTCGAATTCCTTACATACACGCAACTTAACCAGAAATCTACACACATCATCTTTGGTAGTTAATACAAAGTAGACATAGAAAAATAAGTATATATATCTCAAAATATAAATAAAAATGTCTAAAATATGTGTGTATTTTCAGAGCTAATTAAAAATACAAATATTCTATGTACGTATAATTTAGTCAATGATAAAATTGTTTTAGCAGATGTTTATTGCTAACAAGATATCTTCGACTAATCGATTAATGTGCCAAATAGTAATCCAACACAGTAAATAAAGCTGACTTTTTGCTATCCAATGTTGCTTCTTTAGCATTCTAAAAACATTCCAGGTCTAATTCCTTACATACACGCAACTTAACCAGAAATCTACGCATTTCATCTTCGGCGGTTAGTGCAAAGTGGAGATAGAAAAAAACAATATAGAAAATAAAAAAATAAAAAAAACGGTGGAAGTTCTTCTAGATAGAGAATTGATTTAAGAGCGGTGAGGAGAGA
Source organism: Caerostris extrusa (assembly GCA_021605095.1). NCBI lineage: Eukaryota > Metazoa > Arthropoda > Arachnida > Araneae > Araneidae > Caerostris > Caerostris extrusa. The sequence goes on along the minus strand of BPLR01005188.1, from coordinate 19,806 downwards.
GAAAAAAAGTAGAAGATACTGTAGTGAGGGTGAAGAGATTGATTACCGCTTCTCCCCGTAGAATGGAAAGGTTTTTTAACCAAGCTCTCCTGAGGATAAGTTTCTGTTGTTGTGTTCCTGAGGATACTTTTTTTTTTTGCTTTATCCTTTTCCACAAACCTCATCCAAACTGTAGTTTACTTTGATGGATAAATCCGAAGACAATTGGAACTGTGGCGAGAGCACTTCAAAAGAAGATAAATAAATAAATAAACATAGATAAACAAAACTATATCTATATAAACACGTACAGTATGTCTTAAGAATGATGCTTCAATATTTTCCCTATCGCGACGCAGTAAAATCAAAAAATTCTATTTACATTGATAAACACAGATCTTCCTTCCTAGTGTTTACGTTCGGGGCTCAAAGAAGACTCAGAAAGACATTAATTTTAGAGTGAATAGAGAGTTCTCCATTTATCTTTCAAGGATGAATAATATTTTACTTAATATGCCTGTTTTGGGGACTCACTTGAATGAAAATTGTTCCTTCCCAGACAAAAAATAAAGCGTAATGGTTTTCAGAAGTCATTGAAATTTCCTGGAAAGTATACGTAAACAATTCTTTGATGTATACCGCTTATGTTTTATTTAGATAACATTAGTTGATTTTAAATATACAGATAAATTTACCTTAATTTTTAATGACACAAGACAAATATTGTGACTTGAATTGAATAGAAGTACAGTAGTAAGATAAACATCTTAATAAGTGGCTATTTCCCTTGATAATTATTATGATTTTATAAAAATATGTACCAGTGATAGTAATATATTCTTTTTATGTTTTATTTGAATAACATTTGTTTAATTTAAATGAACAAATAAATTTACCTCAATTTTAATGACACGTAATAAAAAATTGTGGCTTGAATTGAGTAAAACTAAGAATATAATAGAATGATAAATAATGTAATGAAATATACTAAATAATAATAAATAATGTAATAAAAAAAATAATAAATAATGTAATAAAAAATAATAAATAATGTAATAAAAAATAATAAATAATGTAATAAAATATAATAAATAATGTAATAAAATATAATAAAACTAAGCATAATAGTAGATAAACATTTTCATAGGTGGCTATTTTCCTTGATGATTAGTTACACATACTTCATGATTTTATAAAAATCTAAATTTGCTATAATAATATATTTTTAAGTTATATTTAAATAATATTTGAATTTAAATTTACAAATTTACAATTAAATGTACAAATTTAAATGTACAAATGGCTATTTCCCTTGACGATTACACATGCCTCATGATTTTATAAAAATATGTACTTGCAATAGCAATATATTTTATGTTTATTTAAATAAGGTTAGTTGAATTTAAATGTACAAATAAATTTGCCTTAATTTATTTGTAATTTAAATACTAATACTAATAATAACTTATTTAAATAATATATTAAAAGAGCATTGTGTAATTAGTACATTGTCTTTTTTTTTTTTTTCATTTTATACAAGAATTTTTCAATACTGTTCTACCAGCTATTTATGTGAAAGTAAACATCAGTTTAAAAGCGGAATGGGACATATTAATTACTCAATGCAATACAATTTTTAAAGAAAAAAATGTTTAATAGTTATCAATTAATTTTTCCATCTGATTTTCTTTTTATATATTTTTAATTGTTTAAATTATTTTATTGTAATTGAAACTTTTCAGAAATTGTTTACCCTGTGATTTATTCTATATGACTGACTGCTGCCAATTATCTACGAAATTGCTGATACTACAGCTAATTTCTCAATTTAGTCATTTTTTTTATTTTATATATATCTTAAAATTAATCCATTAACATTTAAAAAGTTGTCACCTTCATTAGTAGTAAATCGCCTTCTAATAATAATTTTGACGAAGATGTTTTTGTAACACAAGGACTATATACACTCAAGAGCCAAAACATTATGATCACCTGTCAATAACGAGTGGGCCCCCCTTGGCGCCAACACAGCTTCAACCCGCCTTGGCATGGATTAATACCACCACTTAATACCAGTTAAATACCACTTCCGCTTGATCACGCGCCTTCCACGTCATCCAGGCGAGTTCATTGCAAAATGTAGGGGTGGTCATAATGTTTTTGCTCTTGAGTGTATATATATACTACGTAACATATGAGCAATTTTCTTTGAACGTCTTGTAAGTCCATTTTTTACAAAAAAAAAGGCATTGATTATAACAATTAATGCAATCTACTATGAGCTTTTTATCTATAAACAGATTCTAAAATATCCTTCAAAATGTTCATCATTTTGCCAACATATTAATGAAATTACAAATAAAATTACTTTGAAAGTGGTGCAAGTCCACTTTCCACAAATACATAACATTTAATTTAAACATTATAATTTTCTCTATTTCCCTTTTATATGTGTGCAACACTGTTATTGACGTTAAAAATTTCATTCGTTCAGTGGAATTTTATTGTTTGCTTCTGAATCAACATCACAGGAGGACTCCATAGCTAGAGTTGAAAAAAGGCTATTATTAGTGTGTTCTGTATGTTCACTTAACTTGAAAATTTATTTGATTACCCCTATAATTAATAATTATTAATAATTATTAATTAATTAATAATTAATAATTATTACTATAATTAATAATTATTAATTAATAATTCCATTGAAATTACATATTTAATATTTCATAAATGTATGATTTTAACATTTTGTTGACATTTGAAAGTGGTGTCCATTTGAGGTCATCAAACGTATAAATTTTTTAAACTAATACTTTAAAAGTGATCACATTATAAACTTAAATCAATGCAATATTTAGAAAACATAAAATGAGCGTTTTAACATATGATAATATCTTACAAAAACTATTCAAATACAAACCCATACATATCTCCACATAATATAAAATGAATTGACACCACTTTCAAAGAAAATGGCTCACATAGCAGCAACCATTCTTTACAGTATTGGTCCTTTAAAATCAGAAAAACCTGCTACACACAATATAAGATAATAATCAATGTGGAAATTTTGGTCTTTCTCCTCTTATAATGGTTTAACCTTGTTCTAAAAATACAGCAGTATGATTAAATTATTGGTGAAGTTTTCTTTAGTAAATATGTAACAGAAATATATTTTCTCTGCTTATTTATTTATTATTCGCCAAGATGTTCCAAAAAATATGCAAGAAAGTATGTGCACGTAGACTTGGAATGATAAATATACTTCGAATTTTGAGTATTTTTGTTTGTTATTTAAACATAGCAAAATACCCTATTATAGGCCAAAAGATATTTATTGCATCCGTGCATTTTTTTATCCAGATTTTAAGTTGCATACTTTAAGCATTTTGTTCTAGAGCAAAAAGAAGCAGATAGCAATCATTTCAAAGATTTTGGCAACACGCCCACAAGCAAATACGCAATACGTAAAAGCAAAGCAAAATTCATCTAATTTGTTTTAGGGTATGATTTTTTTTTTTTAAACATATCTTTGCTCCCAAAAATAGAACATAAAAGGAAAATTTAGGGCCTTTTGTTTTATAATGTCGTAGGTCCCCGATATCTGAGGAACTGTTTTAAGTAGAACACATGCGATTTATAAGTTGATGCTATCCATTAAAGTTTACTTTTTCGAAATCTATTATGTTTACTAGAAAAAGAATAAATAGCAAATGCAGGTTGATATTTTCTTTTACAACTTCTAAGATTTGCTGTTTTTTTATATTTATTTTATTTTTTAAGGATAACATATCAATATTTTAATTTTTTTTTCACTGCTTTATGAGCGCATGTATAAAATGCAGTATTAAAAACTTAATTACAATATTAACACCACAATCACACCTAGTCATTGATTCCTTGTTAGAAGCTAAGATAAATATGGCCAATGAAATTGCTTCTGGCTGGAAAATTGTTTTTCAGTAGATTCCCAGCCATTGCTGGGTGCCTGGAAATTAAAGGGCCGACCTCTTAGCTAAAATGGTTGTAGGTTGCCACAATGTTCTTTATCCTTTTATCAATTTAGTTATAAGGTAAAGAAGAAAATAGGCAGACCCTTAAAACGAACCAACTCCTTTCAACTGATAAAACGTGGAATATACTTGTTTCATCACCCATACCAATGGACTTGACCCATGCTGTTTTTACAGCAAATTTCCGACTGTCGACAGGACATAATTTTGTTAATAAATACTTGTACCTCATTGGTGTAACTACTAATGATGGCTGTCCTCTGTGCTCGTCAGGTGAAACCATGGACTTTTACACTTCACAACATGCAATGCATTTGATTTTATAATTTTTAATTCTGACAACTTTACCAAGGCTAAATTTTATTGGGCTGCTAGAGTTCTTATGGCGGATACTGCTACAGTTTGATGTAGGAAAAAAATATTGATATGCTATTCCTAAATATTTAAATAAATATAAAACAGTAAAAAAAAAATATAAAAAAACAAATAAAAATAAAAATGTAATATATATAAAATAAAAATGTATATATAATATATATATAAAAATGATAAAATTTTAATAATAATAAATAATAAATAGCATATATATATATATATATACATACTAAATAAATCATAAAATAATAAAGAAAATAAATAAATAATTATATACGTAATAAATATAAAAAAAAGAAGTCAATATCTTTTGATGGTATGCTTTTATACACCGGCTTAAAAGCAATGCTTATTAAGAAAGAAGAAATCTGAAAATTTATTATTGTAAACAAATAACGCGTACACTTCTGAAGTCAATTGATAAAATAAATAATACGATAGATAAAATAGTCAACGCTGTATATATATTTATATATACTAAATAAATACTAAAATAATAAATAAGAAACAGTATAACAATCTTCGGTTTAGACCTTCTTTTTTACCAATTTAAATTACATTACATAATTTACGTAATTATAAATTTACACTATCGATATGAATATAATAATAAATTTGAACAGTAAGAAGATAAATAGAATCTTATAAATATCAAATAGAAAATAATAATACAACTTTTTGCACAAATCTTCATTCTATAAACAACATTACCACAAAATCGAAACCCCGCGTGGAACTACGTACTTCCAGAGAGGTGATACTTGAAAACAATAAATCGAGAAATGCTCTAGAGGAATAACCTAATAAAACATAAAATATATCTTCTCTTTCACTCGTCAGTCTATCGCGGATAGAAGACGATATTCTCCGAGCTTAATAAATAATGTAAACCACGCAAACAGTTTGGGAGATACGTATACGAAGCTTCTATATTCCATGCATTATGTGTTGAAAACGGCAATTTCTTTTGTTCTACGAAGAACATCGAGATGAATAAAAGGCTTCGAATTTTGTTTTTCTATAACAGAATATCCAGTATTAGATAAACAGACCTGAAGAATAAATTTATTACAAATTTCATCAGTTTTATTGCCATTAGCTATTTATTTGAAACATTAAGTCTAAAATGTCGTAAGTCATAACAGTATTTCTGCCCAAAGGAAATAAATCTTGCATTTATATTTATAACTGGAATAGTTTCAAAAGAATTAATATCAGTAAACAATAGAAAGTTATTCGGGTATTTTATGTTTCTTATAAATTACTGATTTTCGTTAACTTAAGTATAAAAAAGTAGGTAGTTCAAAAAATTTAATCTTGCATGGATTATTTTTTTTTTTTCTTATTTTACTTTTAAATTTAGAGAAATGCTGATATACGAGTTTGAACTTTAAAACTGCTGTATAAAAATTAACTAATATTTAATTATGTATAACTATAGTCCAATTAAATAATAGATTTATCATCAAAAATATTTTCTAATTCTGATCACTGAGTTTAAACTTTTAAAACCGTCATATAAAACATACTAATATTTAATTATGTATAACTATAGTCCATTTAACTAATATATTTATCAACAAAATAATTTATGTGTTTAAATACTCCTAAAACTTATTAGCCTACTTTTAAAATTATAAAAATCGGCAAGCTAAAAACCTGTTATTTTGATGAGTATGTATTTAAATAATGTTTCAATTCTGTCTAATATTAAAGTCAATGATTGCTTAAAAATTGGATTAACTTTATTTTTGTACAGTACTATCTACAGAAATTCGAAATAGGAATCTACTTTTGAAAATAATGCATTTGAAATATTCGAGGGGAATGTCATTTTAAATGTATTCCTTAAAAAATAATGACAGTGAGAATACAGTTTAAACTCAAACAAAGTTCAAAAGTTCACAGTTCAAAATTGTAAGCATTTAATATCACATGCAAAGTCGAAAACTTAAAAATTCCAAAAAATAAAATGTATAGGATATTCGATACTCTTCTTTTTAAACTTGATTTCTTTTACTAATGATCTTTTGAAAAATGAATCATTTCCATGATGCATTTCAAAATGATTTTCAAAAGGTTCGAAAGCTTTATGAAGAAATATGAATACAGAAAAAAAAAATTGCATCATTCCAAATAGAAAAAAAAAGTAGAATCTGTGTTTGTATTTTTATTTGAGAAAATGTTTCTTTCATTAAAATTATTTTGAATAAAATTTTCTTTTTCAAGTTAAAGGAACAATAAAATCCATAAATAGTTAAAATAAATTTTTATTTCAGGTTTACAGAATATTTTTCGTTATGTAAAACAGTTTCTATTCCTTTTACAATTTAAAATTTAAGAAAAAAATTATTAAATGAAATTGTATGCAACTTTTATGCCATACATAATTTTTTTTAAACTATGCAAAACAGTTTCCACTCCTTTTACAACGTACAATTTTTAAAAACAATGGTCAAATGAAATTGTATGCAATTTTTATGCCTTACAAAACTTTTCTTGTAAAACGGTTTCCACTCTTTTCATAATTTAAAATTAAAAACAAATGGTCAAATAAAATTGTATGTAAATTTGAACATATGGGAATTAAATTTAATTTAATTTAATTTTAAGCTCTGAACTTTGAAGGATGCTAGTTAACATCCAAAACTATGCTAATTCATTCAAAAACTCAATTTAATTAACTATAATATCAGAACGTTAATGAGTGCATATATTTCAAATTCTTCAATTTAAATAACCTAATTTATATGTAATAAAAATTGTGGTACATGAAAAACAATTATATTTAACTACTTAAGTCATAAATGCAACTAATATTTTCTTCTTAATCGCCTTTTACTCAAAAAAATGTGCCACTTTCTCACAAAACTTTTATTCTGTAAAGTAAAGCACATTGTATAGAAGAGTTTGTGTCAAATGGCACCAGCAGCACGCGGAACAAACTTGAAGAAAGTGGCAGTGCATACTTCACACACAAATAGCGTGATCTCATACTTAAAAAAAAAAGTCGCCAACACGCAATGCTGCAAGCTGAGGTACCTCCCATCTCTTCTTCAGGAGTCTTTTCTAATTGTTTCAGCACACGCAAACTGTCCAAGCTTATGTTCGTTGTCGCTAGCGTGTTACATAAAGTGTCTAAAACATACGACGAACCGCCATCTTTCTCTCTTTTTACCCTTCCACCCAAACCTCAAGAAGATAAAAACAAATAACAAAAAAAGAAAATCCCTCCCTATTACTCTAAAATGCCAAAGCAACTCTTGGGGAGCAATAAAATAATCGTTTGTAGGTTACCTCCTTGCCCATATGATTGCATTTTACGCCTTTGGAACACTTGGCAATATCATGGAATATTCTGAGAATATGGCGCGAAAAATGTACTCTCGGATACCGAACGCGTTGGTCTGGGAATTACAGTTTCTTTTTTTTTTCTCTTTATTATGTCAAAGAAGGCTGGATTGGAGAATGGAAATGACAAAATTTCTAGCCCCTAGAAGAGAAAAGAGTTAAAAGCAAAGCATGTCGACAAAGAATCGAGACTACAGAACGTGCTTATCTGGGTAGCTGCTTTCATCTACTTTAAATTCTAGACGTCGAATGTAAAACTCCTCGGATTGAGATACTTTTGAAAACTAGAAAGAGACAAATTTCTGAAAAGACACAGCTGTATTTTGAATTTGTAATCGGAAAGAAAGTCGCCAATGCATGCGGCAATGTATTCCGTGCTAGAGAAGATATATTTCTTTAAAGTGGGTGCATAGATATTCTTTCTTTATGGCTTAGTACTATAAAGTGAGACATCTATTTAAAAGATTATTCTTTGATTTTGAATAAAGTATTATTAAAAAAATGATTGCAGTATACGTTTTAGTATTAATAACTTTTGAATATTAAATAAATGATAAATTGTAGAAAATATTTAATGTTATTTTTTAATAATTAAGTAAAAATCAATATAATAATTAATGAAATTTACATATAATCAATTTGTAAAACTACAGAACATTTTTGTACATTTGTAGAAGCACAATATATATTATTAAAATAAAACAATAGTATAAAAGAAAATTATTATATTGATTTTCGTATAAGTATTTATTATTTTTTATCTTTACAAGTTTAAACAGTTTATTACTCCATTTTATAAGACATTAAATTTTCAAACTAATGATAAAGGTACAATACATACCTCAAAATTTAATTAGAGCCAATTGAACAAAATTCCATCATTTTAAAAATAATGACATTCACTTATCATTATTTTTCGCAACATCAAGGGTAATATCAATTTCATAACATCAGAATTTTAAATTAAAACCAATGAATCAATAACTATCAATTTGAATGTTTTTGAATTTATTTAATTAATGAAACCAATGAAGGGCAATATCAGATTCATAACGTCGTAATTTGAATATAATTAGAATCAATGGAACAAAATTCCATTAATTGAAAAAGAATGATAAATTATTTTCTATTATTTTTTGCAAACGTCAAATGCAATATCAATTTTGTAACGTCTTAATTTGAAAATAAATAAACAGTAAAAAAAGTACAATTTCTTCCTTGATAAATTTAACTCAAAATAAAATTATCCAAATTAAGAGAAAAATATCAACTAGGTACAATATCGTACTAGGTAGCTGTAATAAACAAAAAAATTAACGATACTAACCAATTAACAATTAGGGGAAAATAAAAGCTTAAAAAAAAATTTTTTTGTTTTTTAAAAGAGGCATCTATTAAAAATTATTTTTTAACAAACATTAAAATAAATAATGTTAATAATTTGTTAATGGCTGTTAAATAAGTTTGTGACCAATTCAGTATACATATTTTTTATTTTTTTGTATAGACTTTTAAAAGATCATAAGAGACAATTAATGATAATTTAGTTTTAAATAGTTAAATACAAATTAGTTTTTAGTTATGTTTTTTTTTTTATTATATAATGCTAAAAGGTAAAAAAAACTTATTTAGAGGCATCTATTTATTTATTTATTTATTTATTTTTTTTTTTTTTTTTTTTTACGAACATTAAAGAACTAATGCTAAGAATTTGTTAATACTTGAAGAATTAGCCCTGAATTCGTATTATGCTTTGTTGAGTGTAATCAAAACATTAAAATTAATGAAAATCATAATACTATACACAAATATTCATCATATTTTTGAATTATTCAAAACCTTTCCCAATATTTTTGTTATCAATTGCAAAAAGAAAATGATCATTTCTAATTATAGTATCTCTAGTATTAATTCAATTTAAACTGATTTAAAAATTTTATGCGTTGAAAATAGAATTTCGAGATTCTAAATATATATATTGATCGAAAACATAAAAAAACATCAATTTAAGGAAATCATACTATATGTAAAATAATTATTGAAACTTCGTCGTATAGTTGTTAATTTAGTAATATAAAGAAAAAAGAAATTCCATTTGATGAATAAATAAATGAAAAATTCATTTATTACAGAATAAAGGAGACAAAATATTCCAATTAATAATTTTTCTAATTTAATTTTATATTAAAGTTGAAAAATAGTAACAAATATTTATGTTATACCTAAAAAAAATTGTAAATAAAATTTAATGAGATTATGAATTTTGTTAAGTAAACATTAATTGATTAAATCTTCTGTCATATTGCAATGAATTATATTAGAAAAATTTGTTCATTAAACTATTATTTTATTTCTGCATCAAAGTATTATTATGGAGAAGGATTATTAATATAAGTAAATAAATTTCACTAACAATGACTAATGATTTTGAATAACAATGACTTTTTTGTGTGCAGTATTATGATTTCGATTAAAATAAGTTTTTGATTACAATCAATAAAGTTTAATTAGAATTTTGCTGTTAACTCTTTAGTTGACTCATTAGCGTGTAAATAATTAAAAACTTAAGAAAAAATAATTTTATTTAACTATCTGAAACTGAATTATCATTAATTGTCCTTAAGATCTTTTATATATCTAAAACCAAACAAACATATCATCCAAGAAGGATTATTAATATAAGTAAATAAAATAAATAAATAAGTAAAAAAAATCAAATGAATATATTTTTTTTTTCATTTATTAAAGCATACCTTTCAATTTTTAATATCAAATCAAACAATTTCGACTACTAATTAAGGAGTAATAATAATATTTATAACAGAAAGTTTATTTTATCAATATATACTTCTTATAAATTGATGAATGTTTTAAAAAAAGAGGGGGAAAAAAAGTTCATTATTTATTCTTGCACACAAATCATAATAATAGACAGCTTAGCTATTTATTCCCTGATTTTTCCTTTACCAAAAAAAAACCAAAAATTTTAATCTCGAGATTATTCCTATTTTCTTACATCAGAGAAGATATATGTTCGTGATCCCAGCGAAATGAAGTCAGCACATCATCTACTCAACGTTCCTTGAAGAATGGCTACATTCTTGGTAAATGATCCTCTTTTTTTTTGGCCTGTTTTTTGTTATAGATTTGGTGTATTAGGCACGATGCACTCCATACACAAAACATTCATGTTAAAGTCTTCCACGCTATATTAAGCAATGTTTATGATATCATCTAAAACGATACACACCAATGTCTGTGGTTAAAGAGGACCCACAGTAAACGACGGGTGATAAAAGCACCACAAAGTCTTGATGGCTTTATAGAAACCAGAGTCTGGATGGCAAGAACCTCGGTATTCATGGGCTTTCTGGATCATTTGCCAGGGTGCAAAAGCAACTTGGATAGCTTGTATACGCATTTTTTTCCTTGCTGAAAATGGTGATAGAATCTTTGAACTTTTGAAAAGTGTTCCTGATATGCCTGATTGGAAGAAAATTGCCAAAAAGGAAAGATTTTCGTCCAAAAAAAAGATATAAATATAAGTTACAAGGCGATACTTTCCCTCGTGACATCAGAGTTTTTAAAATAAATTTTTCTTAACAAATTTTTGAAGCCAAATGTTACAACTGTATCAGTAACTAAAATAAAAGTAAAATAAATAAAAAGATTTAATGCAAAAATACTGAATCATTCATTTATTTTATTAACACATATCATCTATATTTTGATTGGTTAATTAGATTATTTTTTAAGTAATTTAAATTGAAACTGATATGTTTACTATTTCTAGTTAATCTTTATTTAGTAAAAACATTTAAATATATTAAAAGGTAAAATAAAAGTGTGTTAAACGTAAATGACTTAATAAAACGTAAAATCACGCCAATGATTTTAGTTTTAATATACATACATTTATGCTTTTATTAAAGAATGTTTAAAAAATCTTGATTAAATAATAAATATTGTAATTTAATGATCAAATGTTTTCGAAGAGAAGAATTTTAAGAATTTGTATTAAAACTATCGTAATTAATTTTAGCCGTAAATGATTTTTTTGTTGCTTATACGTTTTATTTTGGTTTTATTTACATTCACTTAATGCAGTATTTTCCAAGGGAAATGCAATACTTCCCAAAATGAAACTAAGTAGTTATAACTAGTTAAAATTTAATATTTCTAATGTAATTACAAATTAATGAAAATACTTCAACAAATCACATAATTCTTAATTTATCAATCTACAACACTTATTAAGTCAAACATATATATGTTAAACCATGGACAGCTAATTTCATGCTATATGGCTATATTATTAATATTGGAAAGCTTCAGTAATGAAAATTATTAAAAAAGTATGAACTATTATTATATGTAATCAGTAAAATTTTGCATATTAAACATTTATTTACATATAAACATATATACTATGTTAATATATGTGATAAATTATTATTATAATATAGTATACTTTATGTATTTTAATATTTATCTACTTATATATCTATATGAAAAGATTAAATAGCAATAATTGCATCGGTAAATCAAAAAACAAACACGAAAATTTATACAAAATATATAAAAACAGGGTATGAAAAATGTTATCCAGATTATCAGAAAAGTCCGTGAGAAAGTAGTAAAATCAAAAATAAATGCTTAAAGACCCCGAAAAAATTGATTATAACATTCTGAGGATAGCTTTATCAAGAAATACGTAGGTTACTACGCAGGTAATACGTTAATATAATTAATATAATAATATTATTTCTGCTCACTAAATGATTACGTATCGCTAAAACATAGAGCAGATAAAATAACATTCTGCTTAGAACCGATAAATTATAGAATTTAAAAGTGATTTTGCAGTGTAACTTGGAAAAGGAAGGAATTTGGAAGGAAAAATCGAGTCGTTTGATAGAAACGCAGGATTGTTCCATGTTATCGGAATACTTCGCTATATATCATCCCTACTTACACTCAAGAGTCAAAAACATTATGACCACCTGTCAAAAACGTGTTGGCCCACCTTTCGGTTCAACCTCAAGATTCAACCCGCCTTGGCATGTATTAATACCACCACTACCATACCAGTTAAATACCACTTCCACCTGATCACGTGCCTTCCACCGTCATCCAGGCGAGTTCATTGCAAAATGTAGGGGTGGTCATAATGTTTTGGCTTTTGAGTGTATGTTTATATTGGATCCATTAAAAATAAAGGAAGTAATATTTATTGTAAAGTAACATTTATTTTAGCAATAACAATGATTGTAGAAAATCCAGATTACATCTTGTTCCTAATCTCAACTTGATAGCGACTGAACGCCTATTTAAAAATGTGCTCTAGTTTTTATGAATCCCAGTCAATATAATGCTCATAAATGGATACCCTTTCAATTAGTCGGAAAACATAAGGGATCTGCCTGAGGCCATTTCGAAAGAGATGCCCTTACATCACCCATAGCACTCCACTGAGGAAGCAACAGATCCCGGCCTTCTAAATTGACAGCCACTAATCAAGACGCGCCTACATTAACTAACTAACTATCTGAATTGTGCTCCGGTTTCTATGCAGCAGCCTGAATCCAGCTCCTCCGTGAATTGGACGGAGTGCAAACTTTGAGGAACTGGAAATGCAGTAGAGATGAATGGCTATTGAAAGGATGTGCAACTACCACCTTTACCAGAATTCCATTGCTTAAATGACACTTTGTAAAGTTTTAAGCATAAAAGATGTTGAACATTGGATAGAAATGTATCTTTTTGTCTACATTCATGCGTTAGATTATGGTAAATTGCCAAAGAAAAGTTTTGATAAACTATTGATAGTAATTATTACTATTAATTAATAATTACTAAGAATATAGATAATAGATCATTTTAATATACTGTTATCTAAACTATTTGTTCCGAACTGATGGGATTTAGTAATATCTTCGGCTTAGATAATTACATTTTTATGTGTTTCGGACGACTTTCAATATTTCTTATTGATTGTTTTTTACATTTCTTTCACGAGCTATTGGTTTATTTAAATGTCTTTAAGAAGCGTTTTTATTTAGAATATTTATTTAAAAGTTTTTCACTGGCTAAGGACTATATAAATTAAAGAATTAAATAATGTAAAATTGTTCTAAAGCATCTTCTGGTAAAAGCAGAGGCCCCTTTCTTATTTTACCTCGTTAATTAACATGAACAGTTGTTCACAAAAATAGAAAAAACTTTTTTTTATGAATCTCAATTTCTTATATTTATTCCTTCATATTTGTATGTATGCTATTCCTTCATTCCGTTAGACAAATAATAAAAATATTATAATTACTTATATAAATTATTTAATAAGATTTTCGCAATAACTTTCATATTTACAAAGCCATACATATTAAGTCATACTAAAAATAGGTGAGAATTTTTAAACATTTCTTTGAGATTAGCATTAACATGCACAGTATTAACAATAAAGGCTTAAAATTTTTCTGTGTATATTTACGTCCAACATGTTATTTTAAATTTATAACAAGTGAAGATATTTCTAAGAATATTTCTAATTTTTACTCTCTCTTACGCATTTCTAAATTGCTCCGATTTTAGCTGATTAGTTTGATAGGCATTCAGTTTCAACAGACTTTTGTTGCGTCAGTCTTATGATAAACAATTATTAACATTCCACAATATAATATAACACAGATACTTTAAAAATAAAAAAAAAAAATACCCATTAATAAAAACTCTTAAAAAAGAAATTAACGAGCAATTAAATTATCATTATAAATTAATTCATTATAATAGAAAAATTCTAAAAATGCTAAAAATATATTGTTTATTTTAAATGTGTCCATCTAGTGAAAAAAAGTGGCGATTAACAAAAATATACTTTTAAATTAATAGTATTCTATAAGCAGAAACCATGATCTAAATTTTATTTGTTGAAAGTCTTCTCTCTAAGTGGAGATTAATTGAGGAGGATTCATTAATTAATTGATGAAGACTTTATATCTTACTTTTAATCAGTAATTAATGTGGGGTTTCACTTTCTTTATGCCGTTTATAAAGCCATCTATTAATACACTTTGGAACTATTTTTGAAGCAAAACTGTTCCCCATTTCATCAAGTATCTTCAGATCAAATTTGAACTCATTGTGACGAGGGGTTCTGTTTTTACAGCATTTTTAAAGTGGGACTTTAATTATAATCACCCTGTATCTGTTTGTTGATACTCAATTTCTAAATATTTTTAAGTGATAAAAAAACTAATAAATACTAGCTGAATAACTTTAACATTCTATTTTTTTTATTTTCGTTGAGTTCAAAATGTTCCATATTGTTAAAGTTTTAAAAAGGTTAAAAGATAACAGTCCATTTATGCTGTTTGCTTCTTTAAAAACATTTTTAGTTCGTTTATTCTTGTTGGTTAATTACTGTTTAATTGCTCTTCACAGAATATGGAAACACTTAAAGTTTGCAAAACTAAACATAAAAGAGTCTTTTTCCTTTCAAAATGTTTTTTATGGTTTTAGAAATATTGGGATGAAAAAGAAAAGCATCTCCATTTGAAATCTCCTCCGTTTTAACTTCCCAGGTTTTTAAATATCATTCTCAACTCAAACTGGTGCAGAGGGAAATATGAATTTACATATATTCAAAAAGAACGCAAAGGCTCAACTCCCCACACAGATTTAGTGCGGAGAGACATTTGTTTCAAATTATGCCCCTGGATTACGTATTCAAGGAATTTGTTGTGCTTTTATTTCTTTTATGAAACAACTGTGTGCGGATGGCTGAATTTGGAGCGTCACGTACCTTCTTAAAATTCTATCATGGCGACTCAACCAGCTGAAAGAAACTCGCAGATACGCAGGAAGATTTCTGCTTGGCATTCTTGAAGATTACAGCATCTGATGTCAGATTTAATTTATTCCCCTAAAGTTCAGATGTGTGTGAACAAATACTGAACTGAAATTGTGCAGCTTTAATTGAAAAAGAATTGTTAAATTTCTCAATAAGATGTTCTTAATTTTATGTGTAGTCATACAAGAATTCAAAATGGACGCTTTACTTCATTACTTCTGTTTCAGTAAAAAGTCGTATAAAATAGTGCACGAAGAAATCGGATCAAAAAATAATTTATAATGGAAACTATAATTTAAAAAATACTAAAATAATATAGCTTTAATTGAGAGAATAGTTAAATTGCTAAATAAAATGTTCTTAATTTTATTCAGAATTTAAAATGGAGGCTTTTACTTCGAGTTCTGTTTTAGTAAAAAGTCTTATTAGTTAGTGCATGAAGAAATCGGATAAAAAATTATAATTTAAACAACAATTTAATTAAAATTTAATGTGTGTGAATAAAAAAATAAAAAAAATTAAATGTCATTCCAGTTTTTAATATATATTTATTTCTTGACGTATAAATTTCTAAATATTTTTAAGCGATCAAAAATTAATACATACTAAGAATAACTTTAATAATCAATTTTTTTAATTTTCCGTTGAGTTCAAAATGTTCCACATTGTTAAAAGATTTAAAAGGAGTTAACCTAGTCCATTTATGTTGTTTGTCATTTAAAAAATATTCCTAGTTCGTTTATTCTTGTTGTTAAATACTGTTAATTGCTTTTCAAATGAATATGAAACAATTAGAGTAGACAAAACTAAACATAAAAAGAGTCTCTTTTGCTCTTATCTTTTTATGATTTTCGAAACATTGGGCTTGAAAAAGAAAAGTACATCCATTTGAAATCTTCTCCCGTTTTCACTTCCCAGATTTTTAAATATTATTCTCAACTCAAACTGATGCAGAGGGAAATATGAATTTACATATATTCAAAAAGAAGGAAAGGCTGAACTCCTCCACACACAGATTTAGTGTGGAGAGACATTTGTTTCAAATTATGCCCCTGGATTACGTATTCAAGAATTTGTTGTGTTTTTTATTTCTTTTATGAAACAACTGTGTGCGGATGGCTGAATCTGTGAGCGTCACGTATCTTCTTAAAATTCTATCATGGCGACTAAACCAGCTGAAAGAAACTCCTCGAAAATACGCAGGAAAATTTCTTCTTGGCATTCTTGAATATTCCAGCATCTGATGTCAGATTTAATTTATTCCCTAAAGTTCAGATGTGTATGAACAAATACTGAACTGAAATTGTGCAGCTTTAATTGAAAGAATTGTTAAATTTCTTTACAATAAGATGTTCTTAATTTTATTCGTAGTTTTGCAAGAATTCAAAATGGAAGCTTAATTCGGAATTCTGTTTCACGTAAAAGTCTTGTATGTTTGTACATGAAAACTCGGAACCAAAAATAATTTAGAATTTATATTGTTATTTAATTATAATTTAATGTGAGGTGAATAAATACTGAAATTGTGCTGCTTTGATTGAGAGAACTGCTAAATTTCTAAATGTGACATTCTTTAATTTTAAGAAGTTTAGCAGGAATTTAAAATGAACTGAGGCGAGATGCTGAATTTTGTTTCCGCGAAAATCTTATAAGTTAAATGAAGAAATCTGATAAAAAATCAAATTTATAATTTAAACTATAATTTAATTACTTATTTAATGTGTGTGATTAAAAAATAAAAAAAATTAAATATCATTCCAGTTTTTAATATATATTTATTTATTTATGTCTAAATTTCTAAATATTTTTACGCTATCAAAAACTAATAAATATTAACTGAATAACTTAAATATTCTAGTGTTTTTTAATTTTTCTTTGAGTTCAAAATGTTCCATATTGTTAAAGGGATTAAAAAAAAAGTCAGCCTTGTCCTTTTATGTTGCTTGCTCATTTAAAAAACATTTTTAATTCCTTTTATTCTTGTTGGTTAAATACTGTTTAATTGCCCTTCACTGAATATGAAAACAATTAAAGTATGCAAAACGAAACATAAAAGAGTCTCTTTCCCTTGAAATTTTTTTATGATTTTCGAAATATTGGTCTGAAAGAAGAAAAGTATCTCCATTTGAAATCTCCTCCCGTTTTAACTTCCCAGGTTTTTAAATATCATTCTCAACTCAAACTGGTGCAGAGGGAAATATGAATTTACATATATCAAAAAAGAGCGCAAGGCTCAACTCCTCCACACAGATTTAGTGCGGAGAGACATTTGTTTCAAATTATGCCCCCTGGATTACGTATTCAAGGAATTGGTTGTGCTTTATTTCTTTTATGAAACAACTGTGTGCGGATGGCTGAATTCTGGAGCGTCACGTACCTTCTTAAAATTCTATCATGGCGACTCAACCAGCTGAAAGAAACTCGCAGATACGCAGGAAGATTTCTGCTTGGCATTCTTGAAGATTACAGCATCTGATGTCTGATTTAATTTATTCCCTAAAGTTCAGATGTGTGTGAACAAATACTGAACTGAAATTGTGCAGCTTTAATTGAGGGAATTGTTAAATTTCTCAGTAAAATGTTCTTAATTTTATGCGTATGTCTTACAAGAATTCAAAAATGGACGCTTTACTTCGTTACTTCTGTTTCAGTAAAAAGTCGTATAAAATAGTGCACGAAGAAATCGGATCAAAAAATAATTTATAATGAAAACTATAATTTAAAAAAAAATACTAAAATAATATAGCTTTAATTGAGAGAATAGTTAAATTGCTAAATAAAATGTTCTTAATTTTATTCAGGAATTTAAAATGGAGGCTTTACTGAGTTCTGTTTTAGTAAAAAGTCTTATTAGTTAGTGCATGAAGAAATCGGATAAAAAATTATAATTTAAACAACAATTTAATTATAATTTAATGTGTGTGAATAAATACTGAACTGAAATTGTGCAGCTTCAATTGAGGGAATTGTTAAATTTCTCCATAGATGATCATAATTTTTTACGCCCAGTTTTGCAAAGAATTCAAAATGGAAGCTTTTTTTTACTTCGAATTCTGTTTCAGTAAAAAGTTTTATGTTAGAGCAGGAAGAAATCAGAACAAAAAAAAGTATTTATAAATTAAATTATAATTTAATTATAATTTAATGTGTGTAAATAAATACAGGAATGATACAGATTTAATGGAGAGAATTGTTAAATTTCGCTATTCTACAGTTAATTTCTCAATGAAATTTGTTCTTAATTTTTGTGAAAAAGTAGATATTACAGGAATTCCAAATATTAATAGTAATTTGATGCGTAGTCTTTCATTGTCCGGTCGAGAACTTATCCCCTTACCCTTGTATTACAAGTTAAACATTAGTTTTCTAAACTATAACATGGAAAAGACTAATTAATTATCGCAATTACACTGGCGCAAATAACTACATGGGAGTCAATCTGTCTAATGGTAATCAACGAACTAATACATTTTAATTGAAACTCTGTCAAACAGAAAATCTTTTTTGATCAATTCAAATAAAAGATTTTAGGATGAGCATAGAACTAAAAAACGTGTGGCATTATATAAAAATAAAATCATATATATGATCAATGTAATATAATATATAAATAAAAATATCAAATCACTAGAACACACTCTACAAATGTATGGCATCTTTATTTTAAAATAAGCAACCCAACGATTATCTCACAAAAATAACTCACGTGCGTAACTTGTTATGCGAATCACAAATCCATTTTTCTAAAATTCATACAGAATGTGGTGGTGATCCAATGAATCTTTTAACACTTTTCTTTTCACAAAACGCGAATGAATTCTCCGAAAACTTCTCTTTAGAATAACATATTCCACTGCAATATTCTTCTGAGTGACAAAAACATGTTTATTTCATGTTTGTTGGTTTTCTTTATTGAAAATACGAAACACAGAAATACCAGATTTTATTTCATCGAACAGTTCTTTTTTGAGACACATATTACAGATGCAAAGAGGTGAAGACCTTTTCTTCTTGAAAAGGTTTTGTCGCAACCGTGGGTCTATTAAAAAAATATTTCAAAACATCTTTAAGGAGAAAAATTGAGTAGAAAGAAAGAAAAAAAATAGGAAAAGAGAACCTGAATGTGAGGCGAGATGCGCATGATTTATTCTCCGCGAGAAATGATTGTGACTCGAAAACGGAAAAGCAGACGCGTGAAACGAACAAACTTCAAATTGTTTTCTGGGAAGATACCCATCT